>JBBGZY010000140.1:600000-770000 GCA_037952925.1 Lithobates clamitans | reverse complement strand
AAATAATTAATGTTAAAAAACCAAAAAAAGTAAAAAAATTGATTTTAAAACACCAAAAAAATAAAAAAATAATTAATGTTAAAAAACCAAAAAAAATTAAAAAATTGATTTTAAAACACCAAAAAATCGAATAAATAATTAATGTTAAAAAACCAAAAAAAGTAAAAAAATTGATTTTAAAACACCAAAAAAATAAAAAAATAATTAATGTTAAAAAACCAAAAAAAATTAAAAAATTGATTTTAAAACACCAAAAAATCGAATAAATAACTAATGTTAAAAAACCAAAAAAAGTAAAAAAATTGATTTTAAAACACCAAAAAAATAAAAAATAATTAATGTTAAAAAACCAAAAAAAATTAAAAAATTGATTTTAAAAAACAAAAAAAAAAATAAAAAACTTGCTTTTAAAAAAAAACAAAACTTGATTTTCCAAAAAAAAAGCCTGTTTTCGAAAATCCAAAAGCCCAAAATATTTTTTTGTGGATTAGGTAGAAATATTTAAATATAATTATATTTTGCTACATCATTAAGATACCATTATATTTTTGTCTATGAACATTTTATACTAAATGCAGAACTGAATGCATAACAACCATTAATAAAAACATCTCCTTTTATAGTATTTTAACAAATGTGTGGTTTGTTATTTCAAGGCTCAGTATCAGTTTGGTTATAATTGTCAAAAAGTTGTTTACAGTGGCAATGGAGCTTATTTAGACATTTTTAAAATTCTAATACAGTTGACACTACAACTGCTCGACCATAACCTAGGAGACAGCCCAAAAGAAAGGCAAGCAATAAATATAATGCCAGATTTCAGCAATATTTTTTTTATTGTCAAAAAATTATATATCCTGGCCCATTGCAATGGCCCCCCTACCCATAAAATAATCAACATATTGCTGTCTAACCTGACGGGAACTTTGGGGGGCCAAGCCAGTACGGACAGTATCCAGGCCTGTAAGGTTGGCTTCTATTTGTCCGGCCTCAGGCCCAACTGTGCCTATATAATTGGCAGAATGCTTATTTAAAAAGTTGTGCAGAATGCAGCATGATAAAATTATAAAATTAAGTTTGTATTCCGCCAAATTAATGGCTGTTTGAAACAGGCGGAACCGGCTGGCCAGAATTCCAAACGCATTCTCAACCACTCTTCTAGCTCTGGCCAGCCGGTAATTAAAAACCCTCCTCTCCGGGGTGAGGGTTCTTTGGGGGAATGGCCTCATGAGGTGCTTGCTCAGAGCGAAGGCTTCATCGGCAATGAAGACAAAGGGGAGTCCTTCCACGTTATCCTCATCAGGTGGCAATCCCAGGCCACCACTCTGGAGACGCTGGCAGAACTCCGTCTGGGCAAATACTCCTCCATCCGACATCCGGCCATTCTTCCCCACGTCCACATATAAAAAATCATAGTGTGCCGACACCACCGCCATTAAAACAATACTGTGGAACCCCTTATAATTAAAATAATATGACCCCGAATGGGGTGGTGGCACAATGTGGACATGTTTCCCATCTATAGCCCCTCCACAATTGGGAAAGTCCCAACGGCTGGCAAAATGGGATGCCACAGTCTGCCATTCCTGTGGCGTTGAAGGAAACTGGGGAATCAAACAAGAAAACCAAAATCAATTAATTTGGAAGCTAACATTGCAAGAAAATTAGACAATTAAAAACATTATTCCCCAGCATCAGTATAACATTCAATAATTTAATTCTTCTGGAATAACTAATATGGAAAAAGGCACACTTATCAGATTGCTCACCCCCTCTGATAGAACATTGATTACATTTTAGGGGGTTGTGAAATCCCAAAAAAAAATTACTTTAACAACACGCAGGAATTTAGGGATAACAAAGGCTACAAGACTGCAGTTGTCGCACTCTGCAGGTGCAGTTGCTAACCAGCTTACAGTAAATGAGGTAATGTCAAAAGGCATTCATGTTGCAAAGAGTACACAATCACATGCAAGGGCAATTAATGAAAACACTTTGAGGCTTGCATATGATTTGATGATGGAAATCAGCAGAGCTTCTGCTCATTTACTAAAGCACTGGAACAAATGCACTTGTAGAGTGCACATGCATTTTGCAAAGTGCAACATAGATTTGCTTTAGACAAATCAACACCACAGAACATTCAAGCAAATTTTAACGAGGGTGGGGGTGGGGGGGTTGTGAAATCTAGCTAATTGCTAATTAGCAGCACACTATTTGGAGTGAGTTCAGGTGGGGGGGGGGTTGTGAAATCTAGCTAATTGCTAATTAGCAGCACACTATTTGGAGTGAGTTCAGGTGGGAGGGGGGGTTGTGAAATCTAGCTAATTGCTAATTATAAGCACACTAAATACACTCCAACAAAATACATTCAAAATGAGTAGACTAGGTGGATATGTTCCCATCACTTCATGCTGGGAAGGTTATTGAAGGAAACTATACATGCATGACAAAAAATAACAGGAAAAAATCCCAGCATGTGTGAGGATAAAAAGGGGACATTCACACTATATTGCAATGATGGGAAGTAGTGTTTGAAGCAAGAAATACATTACATTATCAAAGATTACATAAAAGAACATGTGATGCTAATAAAATAAAAATAGCTTACCTTAATATAGTCCTTCTGCAGGACCTGTATGATGGCAGAACAGGTCTCTGGGATAATGATCCCCAGAGCCTGGGGGGAGATGCCTGTCGAGAACTTAAGGTCCTGCAGGCTTCTCCCTGTGGCCAAATACCGCAAGGTAGCGACCAGCCTCTGCTCCGGAGTGATGGCTTGCCTCATGCAGGTAACCTGCCTGCTGATATAGGGGGTCAGCAAAGCCACCAAACGATCAAAAACGGGGTCCGTCATCCGGAGAAAGTTCCTGAAATCCTCAGGATTATTCTCACGGATCTCACGGAGCAAAGGCATGTGACAGAACTGGTCACGCTGAAGCAACCAATTCTTGGTCCATGAACTCCTCCTCGCCCTGTTCATGGACTGGTCTTGGGCTGAAGAATAAACTACAGCACCAAGCACATACAATGCACGAGCTCTACGACGAGTACGTACAGGTAACATGGCTTCAAAACGGTCGGCTGGTCAGAACGCACTAAACAGAACGCACTGAAGAACAGCAAGGCCTGTGAAGAACGACCTGAAAATCAGGAACGAGCGGCCAATAAAACAAAGATTTCTCAATGCCAACTGACCAAACGCACTGAAAAGCAGATACAAACCTCACAAGCACAGACTGAACAACAGTTAAAACGAACTGAAAAATACGAGTCTCACAAGCGCGAATCGTCTCTCACCAAACTTCTACTAACACGAGATAAACACGAGATTAGCAGAAGGAGCCCAAAGGGTGTCGTACGGGCTATTGAACTTCCGTTTTATAGTCTCGTCGGACTTGGTGTACGTCACAGCGTACTAAGCTGGCGTACTTTTGTGTGGTCGTGTGTGGGCAAGTCCGTTCGTAAGAAAGTCTGCCCCAAGTCCGCCGAAGGTACGCCGGAAGTATGTCGGACAGGCTGTCCGACTTTTGTAGCTGCAAAGTCCGACCGTGTGTACGCGGCATATGACATAGTTACCAATCACATGCGTATAGCCGTTTCTCCTAAACCTGAAGTTCTCTAAGACTCCCGCCAGCCAACACCCCAGCAGGGAAAGCCGAGCACAACTGCGTGACTTGCGGTGAGTTACAATTGTGCAATTCCCTAGGGTCGGAGAGGGGTGTGTGAGCAAGCAAGCAGCACCTGCAATCTGAACATCGAGCAACAGCACTGTTAGTGCTTGTAAAGAGATACAAATAAAAATGAAATTAGAAATATGTGCATAACTAAATGATAAGTAAAGGGGTTAATGATTGTAATTTTAATTTGATTTATGCTATTGTATCTAATTATTGCGACCAGCGACATAAAAGTGTGTACTTAACCGCTTCAGCCCCGGAAGATTTTACCCCCTTCCTGACCAGAGCACCTTTTGTGATTCGGCACTGCGTCGCTTTAACTGACAATTGCGCGATCGTGTGACATCAAACAAAATTGACGTCCTTTTTTCCCCACAAATAGAGCTTTCTTTTGGTGGTATTTGATCACCTCTGCAATTTTTATTTTTTGCGCTATAAACAAAATAAGAGTGACAATTTTGAAAAAAACGCATTATTTTTTACATTTTGCTATAATAAATATCCCCCAAAATATATAAAAAAACATTTTTTTTCCTCAGTTTAGGCCAATACGTATTCTTCTACATATTTTGGGTACAAAAAAATCGCAATAAGCATTCATTGATTGGTTTGCGCAAAAGTTATAGCGTTTACAAAATAGGGGATAGTTTTATGGCATTTTTATTAATTTTTTTTTTACTAGTAATGGCGGCGATCAGCAATTTTTATTGTCACTGCGACATTATGTTAGACATGTCGGACATTTTTGATACATTTTTGGGACCATTGTCATTTAGACAGCGATCAGTGCTATAAAAATGCACTGATTCCTGTGTAAATGACACTGGCAGTGAAGGGGTTAACCACTAGGGGGCGGGGAGGGGTTAAGTCAGTACTAGGGAGTGATTACTAACTGTAGGGGGGATAAGCTATCTGTGACACTACACTGATCTCTGCTCCAGATGACAGGGAGCAGAAATCAGTGACACTGTCACTAGGCAGAACAGGGAGATGCTGTTTACATCAGCATATCCCCGTTCGTCTTCTCCGTGAGGCGATCGCAGGTATCCCTGCAGCAGGCGAGTCCGCGGGACCCGCGACCTGACTCATGGAGCTCCGGGCCGGTGCGCATACGCGCTGCCGGCGGCGCACATGCAATGGCACGGCGGGGAATTCTAATGGATGTACCTGTAAGCCCATTTGCCCAGCCGTGCCATTCTGCTGACGTACATCGGCGTGCGCTGGTCGGGAAGGGGTTAATAATGATAAATGTAATAATACTAATAAAAATAACTGGGGATGATCAGGTTAACATGTGTCTGAAAGATATGTGTGTGTGTGTCAACAGGCATAATGATAAGACTTATTATTATTATTATACAGGTTTTATATAGCGCCAACAGTTTACGCAGCGCTTTACAATATAAAAGGGAGACAATACAGTTATAATATAATAAAATACAAGAGGATTAACAGGGCCCTGCTCAGAAGAGCTTACAATCTAATAGGGTGGGGCAGGTGGTACAAAAGGTTGTAACTGTGGGAATGAGCTGGTGGAAGTGGTAGGAGATTAGTTGGAGACGTGATAGGCTTTCCTGAAGAGATGAGTTTTCAGGGATCGCCTGAAGGTAGCAAAAGTAGGGAATAGCCGGATAGATGAAGGTAGCGAGTTCCAGAGGATGGGAGAGGCTCTGGAGAAATCCTGGAGACGAGCATGGGAGGAGGAGATGAGAGAGCTTGAAAGCAGGAGGTCTTGAGAAGAGCGGAGAGGTTGATTTGGGTGATATTTGGAGACAAGATTGGTGATGTAGCTTGGGGCAGAGTTGTGAATGGCTTTGTATGTTGTGGTTAGTATTTTGAATTTAATTCGCTGGGTGATTGGGAGCCAGTGTAGAGGGTTGGCAGACACTGAGCAGTTGGTAAGGTGGATAAGTCTGGCAGAAGCATATATGATAGACTGAAGAGGGGATAGCCTATGGAGAGGTAGGCCAATGAGAAGGGAGTTGCAATAGTCAAGGAGAGAGATAACAAGGGAGTGAATGAGAAGCTTGGTGGTTTCATTTGTTAAAAAGAGGCGAATTTTAGAGATATTACGGAGGTGAATTCTACAAACTTTTGACAACGATTGGATTTGAGGCTGAAATGACAAGAGTCTAGGATTACACCTAGTACCCTGGCGTGAGGGGAGGGACTGATGGTTGCATTGTTGATTTTGATGGAAAAGTCATGGAGGGGGGCACGGGTGAGGGGGAATATTAATAGCTCAGTTTTAGAGAGGTTTAAATTAACCACTTCCCACCCGGCCACTGCACATAATATACGGCCGGGTGGGCGCTCTCTCCTTCTGAGTGGACGTTCAGGAATGTCCCTCAGAAGGAGTGGGTTCGCGCGCGCGCGTGCCCGCGCAGCGGCGCGATCCCGATGCGCTCGTGTCACCCGGACACGGCGCATCTCCGATCGGCAGGAGGGCTCTGCGATTGGCCCTCCTGATCACAGGACGGCCGTGTCGAATCACAGCCGTCATGTGATGTAAACACAGAGCCGGTTGCTAGGCAATCTGCTCTGCTCTCCTCACACGGAAGTTGTCAGTGAGGAGAGGAGAGCGGATCGCTGCAGCCGGCTGGTGATCAGTGAGTATGAGCTGTTCTTTTACAGCTTTTTACTCACTGATCACCAGTCTAGTGACCCCACACAATGTAAAAACACAAAACAAACACTAAGTAAACGCACAATGTCCCCAAAACACGTCCCCAAAACACATGTCCCCAAAACACATGTTCCCAAAACACATGTCCCCACATAGTAAAAACACAACTCCCCCACATATGTCCCAGTAAAATAACATGTCCCAATGATTATCTGCACACATATGTCACCTGCGCACATCTGTACATGATCATTTGCGCACATGTCCGTGATCACAAAAACCATTTATTATACACTTAACGGGATTTTTTTTTACCAAAAACATGTAGCAGAATATGTTTTGGCTTAAATTTATGACAAAATTTGATTTTATTGGATTTGTTTTAAAATAGAAAGAAGAAAATATTGTTTTTTTTTCCAAATTTCCGCTCTTTTTTCGCTTATATCGCAAAAAATAAAAAACAGAGTCGTGAATAAATACCACCAAAAGAAAGCTCTATTTGTGTGAACAAAATGATAAAAATTTAATTTGGGTACAGCGTAGCATGACCGCGCAATTGTCATTGAAAGTGTGAGAGCGCTGAAAGCTGAAAATTGGGCTGGGAAGGAGGGGGGCGAAAGTGCCCAGTATTGAGGTGGTTAAGGAAGTGGTGCGATATCCATGCTGATATGTCAGTTAGTAAGTTAGTAATGCGAGAGGAGACTGAAGGAGTGAGGTGAGGAGTAGACCGATAGATTTGGGTGTCATCGGCGTATAAGTTGTATTGGAAGCCATGGGCGGTTTATAAGTGACCAAGGGAGGAGGTGTAGATAGAGAAGAGAAGGGGTCCAAGAACCGAGCCTTGGGGGACCCCCACAGAAAGGGTCAGTGGAGAGGAGGAGACAGAGTTGTAGGTGACACTGAAGGAGTGCTGTGATAAATAGGCAGAGAACCAGGATAGAGCAGAATCTCGGAGGCCAAGGGAATGTAGTTTATTGAGAAGGAGCGGGTGTCAACAGTATCAAAGGCCGCAGAGAGGTCAAGTAGTAGGAGTATGGAGTACTTGGCTGTTGGTTTTAGCAGTTAGTAAATCGTTAGTGAGTTTTTGTAAGGCAGTTTCCGTGGAGTGCTGTGAGCAAAAGCCAGACTGTAAAGGGTCAAGAAGGTTATTTTCACTGAGGTAGGAGCTAAGACGGTTGTAGACCAAGCGTTCTAGAAGTTTAGAGGTGAATGGGAGCAATTAGATGGGTCTTAAGTTGTTCAGGTTGGTAGGATCCAGTGAGGGCTTTTTAAGAATGGTAGGGATCTGTGCATGTTTTAGAGAGGAAGATGCCACTAGAGAGGGAGAGATTGAAGATGTGAGTGAGGGAGCATAGGATAGAAGAAGAGGGTGACCGTAGTAGTTGTGAGGGAACAGGATCCAAGAGACAATTGGTTAGGTGGGCATCCGAGAAAAGTTTTGTAACCTCTTCAGTAGTAGCCAATTCAAAAGAGGAGAGTTTTGAATGTGCTGCTAGGCAAGGTATGTTGTGTGGGGAAGACGTAAATAGAGGAAGAAAGGGGAGAATAGTGAAGAGAAATAGAAAAAGGAAAGGAAGAGAAAATGAAGGAAAAGAAAAGAAAATACTCCTACAAGTGATTCCTACAAGTGAGGGAAAATGGGAAAGGGGGGGGGGAGAAAAAAAAAGGGGGGGAGTGAGGGAATGAGGGGATGAAGGAGAAGGGGGGAGGGAAGAAGAAAGGGAGAAAAAAGAGAAAATGAAAGAAAAAGAGAAAAAACTGGTAAAGTGAAAAGTGAAAACCATGCCTGAAAGGAGGTGCAAAAGTGATGGAAGAAGGCATGGAGTGAAACAACTAAAACTGAAGTTGTGAAAAAAAATATGAGCTTGTGTGGAATATGTGAGGGGGGGGGGGGGTTAAATGATCAGTAAGTGAAGTGAGGCTGGGGCGAAGTGAAGAGAGTGAAATCCAAAGGACAATATAACATAGTCGATAGGTGAAAAATGGGGTGCAAGAAAAGTGTGTGCATGTGATGTGGAAAATTGATTATTACCTTGTGAATGTAAGGAGGATAGGCGGTGTACCAGCAAAGAAAGGACAATGGTGGAATTGCACAAAGATGGATGTTAGGAGCAGGAAACTGCCAGATCTAGAATTTCCCCCAAAAAATTTTTGAAAGATTTTAAACACCATCAAGCATTAAAAGGATAGGGACCTACGGTGCATAATATGGCATGGTGTGCTCACGGGCATGGTCACGGCGATCCAGAACACCGCTGGCAGGGGAAACCACGTCCAAGATGGTCCAGCCATCTAGTGGATGTGTAAGGGAATGCAGGGCCCTGCGCTTGCCTCCCCCTGCCAGGAAGAAACACAAGGGCAGGCCAAATTTCCCAAGGAGGTGGCGAACCTGGAAACCCAGATCGGAACCTGGGTGGGGGGGGGAGAAAGAAACCACAGGACAAAATTACATATATAAAAAAGTGTCTGCAATACAATATAAGAAACCACAGCGCAAATTGCCAACCAGGGACAAATAATGTTGGCACCTGCAGCAACTTACACAGTGTGTTTGTATATAAAGAAAAATTGTTTTTGGAAGCTGAGAGCCATTTTGAATGCAATTGAGGAGTCCATAAATGGTCTTCACCGAAATCTATTCTTGTACAAAATGGAGATATTAATACTACAAGTCATCTAGAATATGTACATTGAAATGGAGCAACAGTTTATCCCAAAAGGGGACATGCTATGTTCAGCAATCATTAAAAGTGCACAGTACGAATTACAAAGGAACAAATAAACTATAACAGAACAATAAACAAAGTGTATAATCAATATATTATAATAAACTTGTTCCAGTTGCCTCCTCTGTCTGGTATCTATACTTTGTACAGTGCTGTAAAAGTGACATTGGGCACCTTATAGTTATGTTCAAAAACAACATGTCTCCCGATGGGAGATATCGGTTCCCGATTTCCATACTATACATGTGTTTGGATATTCATTGCCAAAATTCTTGCTTCGTTTTAATAGGCAGCACACTTGCACTCCATGAAATATACCATCCCTCGGGTCTGGAAATTCATGAAGTGCGAGGGTTTGAAGGTTTCTCCATTGGGGAGACAAAATGTTTTGGCCTTCCTTATGAGTGGGCAGTATGTACAATGACCACAAGGGAATGAGCCAGGGGTATGACAGTGTTTGAATCTTTTTTTTTGGTCTTTGAATTCGCTTCTGGACAAGCATGTCTTTAAGGGAGGTGGCTCTACTAAAGGTTATCGGTGGCTGTTTTGAAATGAGATTTTAATTTGGGGTCATCGGTTAAAATGCTCCAATGCTTCTGCAGGATGTTTTTAATAGTCACATGTTGGCGTGAAAAACGCATAATAATGCGAGTAAGGTTGGAATCAGTGGAGTCGCAGAACTGGGGTTTGTGTAACAAAGTAGACCGAGATTGTGTCACTGTTTTGTTGTATGCTTTCTTTAGACACGATCTACTGTAACTGCGTGCTAAGAGGCGATCCTGAAGGAGTCCAGCCTCTTCTCTAAGGAGAACATCACTGGAACAATTGCGTCGAAGTCACAAGTATTGCTCGTAGGTAATGTATTGCATTTCACTAGTCCTTAGATGTGGTAGCTACATTTGTTTTCATCAAAGTACAGCAAGTATAAAAAAAATGCCTATTACAAGTATAAAAAATCTCAAGCAACGTTATTAGCTTCCAAGATATCTTCTCCAAAGTACAAAACAGCCCCAGCAGGGAAACCAGTTGGCACTGCTTTTGAAAGTTGTGTCTGCCTAATAATTTCACTAAAATGTTTTCAAATGCAACAGGATATGTACAGTCTAGTTATGGATGCATTGCTGCTGCTTTGCATGTGGATGAGGGGGTTGCAGTCTATGGTATTCACAAATAGCTTGCTACCTTTGTTGATAGTTAAAGCTGAATAAAGGTGAAGGACGGGGCATGAAATGTCCCCACCCCCACAACCTGTGGGATCATGTCAGACATATATTAAAAATTTGTAAATTAAGTTTAAAGTTTAAAAAAAAAAAATTACTTACCAGAGATTGGTTGAAAAAATGACAGTTGCTCCAAAACGGTCCTCTTGCACGAGTATTAGCCTATAAAAGAAAAGAGGATGCGTCATTAGTGGGGCAGAAGACGACGAAGATCAGAAGAGGAGCACATCTGCATTTACCTGTCATGGAGCAGTTACTTCGCCAAATAATGGATCGGGCTGAGGATGGGGATGTTTGGATGAGGCTGTGTCTCTCCCTGCCTGGGTCTTCTTCTTTTCTGAGCCAGCCTTTAACTTTTCCATCTGCATCCTCCGCCGCTCCTGGTGTTTTTGCCACTGATCCTCCGGTCCCCTGGAGCGGACATTCCTCCCTGCTTCCTTCTGGTCATGTGAATGATGGATCCTCCATGCCACGCCTTACGATTTCCTCATCTCCGCCTTCTTCGTTTCCTTCGGGCCGATGATGCTTGGCCTTCAACTTCGGCTGGGATCGCTGGTGCATGCGTAGTAAGGCCTGGAAGATCAACACAAAGAACACATAAGTGACCTTGCAGGTTCGATTCCCCAGCTGATCGTGTCACTGGCAGAATTGCTAAAAAAAGGTTATTGGAAACTGTGAGTGATAAAAATTAAAAGAATGATTTGTTTATTGGTACTAATTATTCTGATTCTTATTTAACTCCTTATAGTGCTGTTGCTTCAGCTGGTATGTCACAGATGACTTCTGTGGGTCCTTCAGTGACAGTAGATCCTGTTGTCATGGCGACTGGTGGTAAACATATGTCGTTTGGAAAAAAGCGACTTTATAAATCTAAAGGTATCGTAATGCCTTCTACTGTTATGCTTGATACCGAGTGTTCGAATATTCATTTTAATCATTCTAATTTTGTCAATCCAGCCTTTACGCAGCATACATCTCCTGCTGATCCATCTTTGATGGTGGATCACGTTTCCAGGGGTCATGATGCGAATCTCCTAGTTTTGAAATTTCACCAAATACGCTGCCAGCAGGGTCAGCGAATGCTCTATCTACGATGATATCCACTCCTGCTGGTGAGTTTCATAATTATTCTCAGTTTAACTGATTGTTATGTTCTTTTTCTAAATTCATGTCTAAGTTTTCTGCTTCTTTTGATGTTGTTAATCAGCCTCAGTTGACTCCTTTCCGTTGCTTCTGTATGGCTGGATCCTTTATCTGAGCCTAGTAGTGTCCCAGTCTCTACCTCGGTTGCTACGGCGATAGTAGTTAATGATACCCCTAATGTGATAATTCCTCCGCTAGTCCTGGAATCCTGCTTGCGGGAGGTTTTAACATGTGAATTGTCCCCTCTGGGTTTTCATTTACCTGGAGCCCTGAAGGAGAGGATTTGGAAAGGAGATTATATTGAAATGTTATCTTTGCTTCCATCCCATGTAGTGAGTAGTAGAGGTAAGTTGGAGCTTTAACGGAGCCATGGCCTGGTAAGGCCGTGTATTTCCATTACAGGGGACTTTAATGAAACTAAAACCTGATAAGGTTAAGTGTTTCAATCCCTAATCAATTCAAAGCAAAAGGGGAACAAGGGGGAAAGGGGATATTGGGATTTTATATGAAGCACGTAGTAGCAAACGAGTGGATTGGTGAATAGATAGGGATTTTTATTGATTACAATGATAATAGCATAACATAAAATGCTAGTAACATAGTATTGCAAGACAACATTGATTGCCAAACATGGTGATGTCTAAACATGATAATAACATATATGTCACAAGCTAAAATCACCATAAAAATCCAAAATTCACCAAGGCATGATTAAATAAAAACCGTAAGCAAATTGATGCCTGCAAGACCAAGGGCCTCTTGCACCTTTAGGGGTAGTAGGTAATAACTTTAAAAACTGGTAAGTTGGTAAGAACACGGCATATGGTGGCTCTACGCGTTTTGTGGCCTTTAAACCACGCTTCAGTGGTAAAGCGCATGATAATTCTATGATAGAAACATAGCATGTAATTAATTGTAGAATATAAATAAAAAATAAAATGTAAAAAATAAACAAATTAATGAGAGGCATGACCAGGGGTAGGGTAAGGAAACCCCATACCGAGTATATGCTTGCCTACTCAGGTGTGCATGTTGGTGGGATGGTAGGTCAGTGCCACAAGCCATCCGCAGGCACCCCCCATCGGGAGCCGTGGCAGGGAGCCGTGACACACACAGGCTGCAACCAAGGCAGGCATGGAAAACCACAGGGCATTCCTGTGGGAAAAAGGTGAACAATGAAAACCATAAAAATAGTTGCAAGAAACTGTGCATGAAGTGAAGGGGTGAATCAAACCTGTGAATGTGAGGAGAAAGATGGTGCAAGGGTGAAAAGTTACCAGGCAAAAATGTGGAGAGCCTGTAAGTGACTAGGGACTAAGAATTAAACAGGTGGTGGCCCACCAGTGACAGCTAGGGAGTGAAGGAAAAGAGCCCAAGGGGGCAGGAAAATAGAGTGTATAATTACCCGTTAAAAAAAAAAAAGGGGGGGCGATGAGAGAAGGTGAGGAAAGGGAAACAGGCATTTATACACTCTACTTTCCTGCGCCCTTGGGACCTTCTCCTTCAAGAGGCCCTTGGTCATGCAGGCATCAATTTGCTTACGGTTTTTATTTAATCATGCCTTGGTGAATTTTGGATTTTTTTGGTGATTTTACCTTGTGACATATATGTTATTATCATGTTTAGACATTACCATGTTTGGCAATCAATGTTGCCTTGCAATTACTCTGCTTACTATGATACTAGCATTTTATGTTATGTTATTATCATTGTAATCAATAAAAATCCATATCTATTCACCAATTCACTCGTTTGCTACTATGTGCTTCATATAAAGTCCCAATATCCCCTTTCCCCCTTGCTCCCCTGTTGCTTTGTTTTGCTTCCATCCCATCATGAAAATAGATTGGATAAGAGGGAAGGTGAACGTAAGGATGATAATAAAAGAAAAAGTGCACCGCACTCTTAACAACTGGCTGCAAGCTTTTTGCATTTATGCCAGCGTGATGGGTGAAAAATGTCCTGATTTGTGTTCGGGCTTATTTCAGCATGTTGAAATTATTATGGAAGCGTATAAAAATGTTCCTGTTTTCTCGTGGTTTATTTATGATGAGGCCTTTCGCCAGAAATTATCCGTGCACAAATCTATGAAGTGGGGATCGAAAGATGTTGGCCTATGGCTCAATCTGTTGTTACCTCAGAAGCCATTGGCTAAGGTTAATGTTTCCAATAATACTAGTGTGTATCGCAGAGGGGGTGTGTTTTCATTACAATGATGGGTTATGTAAGTGGCTTAACACCTGTAAATATAAACATGAATGTAGTCATTGTGCTGGTTTGCACCCTGCTTCGCGATGCTTTAAAAAATTGTCATCTAGTGCTTCTGCTCCATCTAAGGAGCTTTTTCTTAAAAACCACAACACCGGTGAAAATTCTAAGCATGTTGCCGTGGCTTCACGTATATCCAAAGCTACAGAAGGTGCGCGTCTTGCATGATGGTTTCTTATTTGGTTTTCGTTTGCCTTCTTTTTCTGGAATTGGTTGCTGCATTTTTCAGAATCTGCCTTCAATTTCTTTTTAGTTGGCTGTTGTTCGTGAGAAGCTTGATAAGGAATTGCGTGCAGATAGGATTGCAGGTCCATTTCCTACTCCTCCTTTTGTTAACTTTCGTATTTCGCCACTTGGTATTGTTCCTAAAAAGGAACCAAACTCTTTTAGATTGATATACCATCAATCTTTTCCCATTGGGATTTCTTTGAACGACGATATTGACCCGTACAGTATAAGTACAGCATTCTTCATTTGATGACGCTTTATTCAAAATTAGAAATGTTGGTGCGTCCGCTTTGCTTGCTAAAGCCGATGTTCGGTTAGTTCCTATTCACCCATCTGCATTTAACTCTTTAGGTTTCTATTTTCAGGATTCATATTGCTTTGATAAATGTCTCTGGATGGGATGTTCTCTTTCATGTTATTACTTTGAACTTTTTTCTACATTTATTGAGTGGGTTGTTAGTTTTCGTGCGGGTTCTAATAACTTATTGCACTATTTGGATGATTTTCTTTTAATGGGTAAAGCTGGTTCGTCTGATTGTTTATATTTGTTTACCAAATTTAGGATTGTGTCTAGGGAGTTTGGTATTCCGTTAGCTGAAGAGAAGTCTGTCTACCCTATGTCTTGCCTTGATTTTCTCGGTATTCAGATTGATACAGTGTCAATGGAGTTTCGTCTGCCTGATGAGAAGATTATTAAAATTAGGATTTTATTGGATTTCATTCTTTCTAAATGTAAGGTTAAATTGAGAGTCTTGCAATCTTTGCTTTGTTTATCGGTGTTTGTGTCTAGAGTTTTACCAATGGGTCGTGTTTTTTGAGATTGTATCGCGCCATTTCTGGCATTTCTTCTCCTTTTCATTTTGTACAGACTATGTCTGGTATTAGGGACGATCTTAAAGTATGGCGTCCTTTTTTGTCTACATTTAATGGTAATTGTTTGTGGCAGGCTCCTTTTTGTTCGGCTTCTGCACTTCGTCTCCAAACCGATGCTGCTGGCTCTTGCGGTTATGGTGCTTATTGGGATGGGCATTGGTCTGCTGATTTGTGGCCGGCATCTTGGAGAGATTCGGGTTTGACGGGTTTCCCTGTTTTAGTTGCTTTACATATGTGGGGTGTTAATTTTAGGAATTGTCGTATTTTACTATATTCTGACAATAAGGGAGTTGTTTTTGCTCTTAATTGCTTGTCGTCTAAATCTCTTCCTGTTCTTGCTGTACTTAGACTATTAGTTTTTAAATGTTTGGACCTCAATATATGGCTTAAAGCCAAATACATTCCTGGTAAAGAAAATCTAATTGCTGATGCTCTGTCCCGCTCCCAGATTCAAGAATTCAGACGCCTAGTGCCGGATGCGGATCCAACTGGCCTGTTGTGCCCTCAACACTTATGGGACCTTTGGTGAATCCTGTCTTCATTGCTATTAGGGCTTCTTTGGCACCTTCCATGTGGGCATCAAATAAAGCTGCATGGTCTTCTTGTTTTCTTCTGGGCATAGTCCACACGTTTTTTCGGAGGGATTCGTTTTGTCCTTTCTTAAATTTTGAATGTCTCGTGGTTATTCACATTCCCATATCATTAAAACTCTGTGGAAAGAGAAAAATATCCTGGATGGCCGCACACCATAGAAGACATCTTTATTGATATGAAGAAATAAAATCCAAATGCAGTCACCTCATGTACAGGGATGAACAGGAAAGATAGCTAACATGTTTCACGCCCCATCATGGCGCTTATTCATAGCTGCAGCTATGAATAAGCGCCATGATGGGGCGTGAAACATGTTAGCTATCTTTCCTGTTCCTCCCTGTACATGAGGTGACTGCATTTGGATTTTATTTCTTCATATCAATAAAGATGTCTTCTATGGTGTGCGGCCGTCCAGGATATTTTTCTCTTTCCACAAGCTTGTGCAGAGCCAGCACCTGTGAGTTCCATTAGGGCGGGTGTCTTGATACGGATTTGAGAGATTGGAGTGGCAATCTTTTGCTTATCATTAAAACTCTGTCGGGTGTTTCCTTTTTTATACATATGCAGGGTGGCAGATCCTGTATGTCTCGATTAAACATGCCTTGAAGGGTTACAGGAGGAAACACTTGGTTGCTGATACGAGATTGCCAATCACTGTTGACCTTTTGGGTCGTCTCTGTGACGTTTCTAAGAATGTCTGTTTTTCGCCTTATGAGTCTTTATTATCTACTTTGGTCTTTTGTTTATGTTTTTTTGGGGCCTTTCGAGTTTTTCGAGATCTATTGTGGACCAAAGCAATGTGTATGCTGGTCAATTAATCACCACTAATCCCCAGTTGACCCTTGCCAGAGATTGGAGACCTATTATGATCTCTGAATGCCCTCCTCATGGGCATAACTAAAAAAAGTGAGTTGCGGTCATATTGGTCCACTGACCCAATTCACCATATGCCCGTGTTCTCTGCCTCCATGACCAGGACACAATACAAGCAGATCTTGCGGATCATGCATTTCAATGACAAGGAACTCTGTTGACCTCGGGGGTGACCCTAAATACGATCAGCTCTACAAAATTAGGCCCCTCATAAACCACTTCAACCAACAGTTTGCAGCCTTGTTTACTCCCAATCAAGTTGTCTGCATCAAGTTGTGCATCCTTTCACCCTTGTTTAATTTCATTGCTGGGATGAGGTGCCTTATCTATTAGGGACATATGCACCACCAATTCTTTTTCTTCTTTTTCTTCACACCATATATGGTGGTTAGGTGTCCCTCTAGATAAATTCTAATATTATTAATACTGTTAACTTTATGTATTTAGGTTCTTTGACTCTTCTTCTTCGGTTTACTTTGATACATTACTATATTTTCTTTTTTCGGTATGTATCTAGTATTTGACGATTATACGTTCATTGTTTGTTTAAGTATAAACAAATCTAGTTGGGCCCTTGCACCAGTGTTACACCTTAACAGTGATTGTCATGGCTGGATTTTGCGGTGAGGCCTGGGATGGCCTTATGATGAAAATTCAATCATCTCAAACAGAGGCCAATATCTCAGATGTAGACTTGGATCATGCCTTTATGAGGTTGCAACGCCTTCTGGAAAAGAAGGTACGCATTTATTGGCATAAATCATATTTTGAAAAAATTCTGAAAACTCAATTGTTCCATGGGGTTTAAGAATTAAAATTTTCCCATATATTAAAAAGGTTAATAATTCCCTTAAACAGTCATGGGAACATAATCTTCAAATGTGCTCATTTCAAATGATTTCTCTTCTTTGCAAACAGTATAAGTCAGAACTTGCCCAGTTAGATCTTCAGATAAACAACTGGTATCAGGAGCTTGTCCTTCATGTGACTTCCATCAGATTCACCAAGCGAGAATCTGAACTGCATCTGGAGGAATACACTTTAAGTATTATAAATACCAAAGAAAACAAGTTCCTCCGTGATAAATCGGCCCATGACAATGGCTATGCATACAAATAAAGTCATACTCCTCCAAATAAACCTAGTTCTAAATCCTCTAATTCTGGTGTACCCAAAACTGACTGTTGTACCTGATGCACCTAATAACACTTCTGTTTCTTTTTCACCCAGCAATTCAACTACTTACCGCGAGCTATCTCAGGATAGACTGCCCAAAAAAAGAAAGAGTGATCGCACCTCGGTTTCAACTGACTCTCTTCATCGCACCTTTAGACCCACTTCTGCTCGGCAATCCTCGGTGGTTCGTACTCACTCTAATAATGTGCACTAATCCACTCCCTTTCCCATACCTGGAAAAATTTCCTCTATACCCTCTTTGTTCCAACCACAGTCACACCCCTCCTCTAGTGCCACTACTTCCGGCTCCTCTTCATTGCCCTCTACTATCACTTGCAAGGTTAGTGAACCCACTTTATCTACACTGTTCCCCACTAGTACTCAATCAATTAACCCCGATTTTTTTATGGAAAAATCCAGATCAGACATGGAGTCCCAAACTGCCCCTGCAAACCAGGGAGCCCCTGGATTAGAAGTTCTTAATTTATCCTCGATTCCTTTAACGGAGGAACAAATCCTTGTGCTTAAACTTGGACTCACGTTTTGCCCTTCTACTGACCTTGATGGATTTCAACTAATCAAGGATATACATTTACTTGCTCGAAGTTTGATGTTAAAAAGTTATCTATGACAAGCCCATGGCCAATGAATCTCCCGATCCTTCTCCACTTGAACTTTCTCTAATTGAACGGCAGACTATGGATGATCTTATGTCATTATGGGAGGAGGGACACACTGGTGATGACGAGCCATCCAATATCCCTTTGTCTGGTGTCATCGTCCCTGGTGTGTCCTTTCCCCCACCTACCTCTTTCAAGCCCAAGTCCCGAGCGTTTCCATCACTTCAGTCTAACCCCAATATTTGGGCGTCTGTCCAACAAACTACCCAGGAGATAAAACATCTTAACTTGGATAACTCCCAGGGACATTGTAAAGCTCTCAGGGATGTTCAGTGCCACCCTGATTTAATCATTAAGCCGGCTGACAAAGGTGGCAATGTCGTTCTAGTGGTTGTCTGGGCTTATGAGCGCATGTGCCTGGACATCCTTGACAATCGACATTGGTACCGGCCCATCTCCAAAACTCTTATTCAGAATTTTACCCGTGAGTATTACAATTTAATTTTTAAGGCTTACCAATTGGGCACAATCGATCTAAATACCTGGAATTATTTGAATGTAAAGGATCGAAAGATACCCACCTTTTATTCCCTCACAAAAGTGCATAAGTCCTTACAACAGCCCCCTGGACGACTGATAGTGTCGGGTTGTTCCAGCTTAACCGAGAATGCAAGTGCCTTAGTAGACAAGTATCTAAACCCACATGTCACGTCTTTATTTTCCTATGTTCAAGATACCATTGATGGTAAACAACTTCCCTTCACAGCTTGGATGTTATTTGTGATCAATTGAATGAACGTGGACCTTCGCCCAGTTCATACAGCCAGTTTGTTCTTCAGTTGTTAGAGTTTATACTAACGAGAAATGTATTTATGTTTGGCTCCTCCCACTACCTCCAGGTGCAGGGTGTGGCTATGGGGACCAAATGTGCGCCCTCATACGCCAACCTGTACCTGGGGGGGTGGGAGAGGAATCTTTTTTCAAATGACTGCCTATCGGAACTACTTAAACATGTCATCGCCTGGCATAGGTATATTGATGACATTTTAATATTCTGGTCTGGAACCCGGGATGAACTCACACAACTGATCGACCAACTGGCCATTTATGACTATAACCTTACTTTTACCATGGAATGCAGTCAGTCCAGGTTTAGTTTCCTGGACTTGCAGATCCATGTTGACATTGACGGAACTCTCCACACATCCTTGTACCGCAAGCCCCCGGTGGGCAATTCTTACATGCCATCAGTGCACATCCGCAACCTCTTCTAGACAGTATCCCCTAAAGCCAATTTCTCAGACTCAGGAGAAATTGCACTATGGATCAAGATTTTTATCAGGCGTCCAAAGATCTATATGATAGACTCCATCAAAGAGGCTACAGCCGATCTCTACTCAAACGGGCTTTTAACAGACGAGATCTTATTCACTCCAAACAATCCCCCAAATCTGATCGATCAGTTTGAATTATAACTCAGTTTTCTAAACAACACATGCAGACTAGAGCCGTTCTTAAAAAGTTCTGGCCCTTGTTGACCACGGACCCCACCATCAGTAAGTATGTTAAGGCCTACCCTGAGATTACATACCGTCGGGCTCCCTCTATGAGGGACCGTTTGGTTACCAGTCATCATACACGAAAACACCCAGTCAATGTTGTCAACACTGGCACTTTTTCCTGTGGGCGTTGTGATATCTGCCCCTTCATTATCAACTCTAAAGCTGTTACCCTTCCCAATGGTCAAAATCATTCTGTCAAACATCGAATTACCTGTAATACCATTGGAATGGTCTATTTGGTTCTTTGCGTTTGTGGATGTTTTTAGGTCGGTAAGACGAAACGTCAATTTGTTAAACGTATTAGGGATCATATTATGCCACTTCATAAAAGACTCGCCACCACTGCTCTAAATAGACATATTATCATTCAACACAACTGCGATCCAAATGTTGTGCGATTCACGGCGCTTGAGCACGTGCCCGCTCATGTCCGAGGAGGCAGCATTGACATTGTCCTTTTTACAATTGGAAACAAGATGGATACACTGTCTAGATGCTATTAAATATCCTGGCTTGAACGAATATATAAGCTTCAAATCCTTTTTATAAAATCTACAATTACTATCTAGTCGGTCTTGCTTGGTCCTTCTGTGGTTTGATTCATTTTTTGTATTTGGTCCCTCCCTATTTTTCATCTTGATTCTTTTCCACCATCATGATTATCGCTGTTTCACTGGCCCTTTTTAACTTCTTAGGGCCCAACGCATGTGCCAGCCCCTCATTTTGCTTTTTTTCTTCATTTATTAGTTTTTTTTTCTTCGATTTGCATATTTTTTTCCTTTTGTATTCTTTTCCTTTTTCTTCTTCTTTTCATTGTTCAGCCAATATATATACTAGATACATTTATTTATTTATATATATATATATATATATATATATATATATATATATATATATATATATATAATTTTTTGTTTATACTCATTTTGTCCTTTTTACTTTTTATTCTTATTATTGCATCAATTTATATTGTGATTTGATTTCAAGCACTGTGCAATCTACCACTCGGCGACTGTGCAGTTGACTGAACTGCCTGGCTTTAGGAGAATTGCTTGGCATTTCCTTGTCTGGTCCTCCCCCCTTTTTTCCTGCCCCTGCCATCTCACTGTCATCTTCCCATTTGCCCTGGTCTCCTTTGGGGCTTGCTGGCTTCTCCTATGTTTCGGGTTGGTTTGCCCAGTCATAGCCCTTGGCTGTATGGATGGCCCTTCGGCCTGTCTCCGCCCCCTGCCCTCTGTTCTCTCCATCAGCCTCATAACGATCTTCCCCTTGGCTCTTGGTTTCTTCCCGCCTCTCGGGTTGACCCACAGCCAAGCCATGCCCCTGTTCGATTGCATTGGACGGCTGCCGTCCTTTGACGCAACTATCAGGTGCTAGGCCCTATGGGATTTGTAGGCCCTGTACGGCGGTCAGTGCGCAGGCGCACGGGGCGCTTTCTGTCTGCTCCTGATTGGCGAATTTTAGTTGCCAATCAGGTGGGGGGCTTTAAATAGGATTGCTAGCAGTCCGTTTATGCGGACTCACCGGGACACTGTTGTGTTTGATTTGTTGTTACAGGTAAATCTGATTTTTGATTCCTTGGCGACCATATCATCATTTCATGCAGATATAAATCTTATTAATTGGGTATCACTTGTTATGCCTATTTACTGGGGTTTTTTTGTATTAATTAACAGGCTTATGCACAGTAGCTGGTGTGGATACTCCTTGCATCTACCCCAGCCTTTGTTTGAATTCACAGTTATTATACTGCTTCTGGTCATTATTAAATTGATGGGCTTGTCTCCAACTTCCCTCATTGAGGTAGGATTTTTTAATCAAGTTTATTGACTGGATATTTCCTCTTGCATCATTGTTTTTTTGCATAATTCTATTTTTTGATAATTTATATATCTCTTTCTCTGTCTCTTTCATCCAGTGAAGCTGGTCAATTTACCAGCTCAATTGGTCTATATGATCAGTCATTATTGATCTTTCCACCATCCCGGTCATTTGTTAGTATACCTGTGTATTTGGTAAGTATTTAGGATTTGTCCTTTTTCTTTTTATAGATAGTTGAGCTGTTTATAGCCTTACACTTATGTATTTTTACAGCTATATACCAGGGTTTTTTTTATCAAGCCCCCTGCAGCCATACTATAGGCAGTAAAGGACGACCATTCTCCTCACACTGCATTGTGTCCATCTTGCCCTGCTGGGCTCCGTGGGTACGTTGTGATGATGCTTGATTGATTTGGTTTCATTGGGACAGTTTTCCAACTGGGGGGATCAATTGTATGGGGGGACCGCACTTGTCTAGTCTTTCTGTACAGTCGCTCAGTGACATGCACAGTGTTATTTGTTATTTACACTTTGTCATATTAATAAAAGATCTTTTCTCTCTGTAGAACTACAACCACTCTATATCATACCCTATCCCCTGAGGAAGCCAATGTTTTGGCGAAACTAGTAGGGATACCTCAACTACTTCCACCTATCGGTTGTACTGATTTGTCTATGCTCCATTATTTATTGTACCCCTTATGAATTGTATTTTTAATCTACTGTAATAAACTTAATTATTTTTATAATTTTGTATTGTTGTATCTTTGGCACTGCAATAATCCCTTATACTCGGCCTTTCACCTTTGTTTAGGTTGTCTGCATTGATGAGTCCCTGATTACGCTTTTTGGCTGCTTGTCATTGAAACACTATCTTCCCAGCAAGCGTGCCAGTAATGGGGTCAAGATGTATAAGCTCTGTGACAGGGCAACAGGCTATACATATAGTTTTATGGTTTATGAGGGAAGAGATAATTACATAGAGCCGGAAAACGGCCCAGACTACATAGGGAGCGCTGGTAAGATTGTGTGGGCCTTGGTGTCACCCTTATTCGGAAAGGGGTACCACTTGTATGTGGACAATTATTACACAAGCATGCTGGGGCTTACCCCAGTGGCTTGTAGATTCTTTTCTTAGGCTGGGGGAGAGAGCCTGCTTGAGATGTAATAATTTGCTTGCTGTGAAGTGGAGGGATAAGAATGTTTTTGTTCTGTCCTCCCCTCACGCAGACACGACGGTCCAAATTCAAACGTTGTGGAGAAACCCCTCTGTGACCACGAATACAATCTTAATATGGTGCCGTACTTAATTGCCCATAAGTCCTGACGCTGGTACAAAAAAGTGTCTGTATACTTATTCCAATTGGCTCTGCTGAACGCTTATGTTCTATACAAAGCTTCAGGACGAACTGGATCCTTCCTTAAATTCCAGGAAGTGATCATCACAGCCCTTCTGTTTCCAGACGGTGCTATGGCCCAACTTCCCAATGCAAATGCAGTGAGCCGTCTGCATGGGAGGCCTTTTCCGTGTGTGTTCCCTGGTACCCTACCAATCGTGCACCCCAAAGAAAATGTCGTGTCTGTGGCAAGCGCGGATTTAGGCATGACACGCTATTGTCAAACCTGTCACACCCGCTATTGTTGTCCCTCTTGTCCTGACTCCTGACCAACCTAGTCTCTGCATCGGTGAATGTTTTGAACACTACTACACACTAGTAGAGTATTATAGCAGAGTACAGCACTGCACAGACTAGGACACACTTTCACAGAGTCTCCAAAGATGCATTTTTAGAGACCCAAACCTGGAACCATTACAGTTACAAATAAAAGTGTATAAAATATATATATATATAATTATTATTATTATTATTATTATAATACGAGATTTATATAGCTCCAACAGTTTATGCAGCGCTTTACAATGTATAAGGGGGACAACACAATTACAGTACAGTTCAATACAAAAGGTACAGGAGGGACCTGCTCGTAGAGCTTACATTCTAAAGGGAGGGGGTGGTAATAAAGGTAATAGCTGCAAAGAATGATTTGATGGGGGTTTATTTATATATAAATAAAATAAAAAAGCCAAAAATAGTTGTTGTTTAATTCTTTCTCTATTCTCTCTCTCTTGTTCTCTCTCTACTATTGTTCTGCTCTGTTTTACTATATTTTTTCACTGCAAAGTTTTATTGTTGCTATGTTTTCCCATGTTTGCTTTTCAGGTATGTAATTCTTTTATACTTTACTGTTTACTGTGTTTTATTGTTAAACATTATTTTATTTTCAGGTACACCATTCAGCTGCAGCACTGATTTATTTATCTTGACAGCAACAGCATTTGCTCTCATGATACGTAAATCAGCGACTGCAGCGCTGTAGGAGGTGATTTCACCACCGCAGTTAAAAAAAAAAAACGGTCCATGTATGCCCATCATTAGAAGTGGGTGGATGCAGGGCGGTATCCTAATGGTGGGCATAACCCACCGATCAATCTTTTTTCATTCAGCCCAAAGGCTGCTTGCAAAAAAAGAACATTACAATATGTGCTCAACAAGGACCAGCAACATACTGGTATGTTGCTGGACCTTGAGTGGTTATACCAGAATGATGCCTGCAGGTTTAGGTATCATCTTGGTATCATTATTTTCAGCCAGCGGTCAGCTTTCATGTAAAAGCAATCCTAGTGGCTAATTAGCCACTAGACTGCTTGTACAAGCACTGAGAGGAAACTCCCCCCACTGTCTTCCATGGTTTTCTCAGGCTCTCCTGTCCCACCGGGGAACCTGAGAATGCAGCCAGTGGTTCTTCCAGCTGACCATAGAGCTGATCGAAGACCAGAATGGCTCCAATCATCTCTATGGCCTAAGAAACCGGAAGCTACGAGCATTTCATGACTTTGGTTTCGCCGGATATAAACAGCACCATTGGGAAATTAGGAAAAAATCTTATCACACCGATATTGGTGTGATCAGGTTCTTTGAGGGCAGAGGAGAGATCTAGAGTCTAATAGACCCCATTTTAAAAGAAAAAAAGCGTACTTGTCACTATATTTTACATTCCCTGTGATAACAATAAAAAAAAAAGAAAGGAACAGTGATAAAATGAAAAAGCAAAATAAATAATAATAATAAAAAAGCACCCCTCCGCCCATGCTTGCACGCAATGGTTAACACAAGCGTGGGTCTCGTGTCATATGCAAACAGCAATTGCACCATGCATGTGAGGTATCATCGCAAACGTCAGATCAAGGGCAGTAATTTTAGCAGTAGACCTCTTCTGTAAATCTAAAGGGGTAACCTGTAAATGCTTTTAAAGGGTTTTAAAAATGTATGTAGTTTGTCACCGCTGCACGGTTGTGTGCAATTTTAAAGCATGTCATGTTTGGTATCTATGTACTCAGCATAAGATCATCTTTTATATATTACTAAACATTTGGGCAATATAGTGCATGTTTTAGTGCTTTGAAATTCAAAAAAGGGTTTTTTTTTTTTTTAAAAAATGCAACACCCACCATTTTAATCTGCAGGGCTTTTGCTTTAAAAAAATATATAATGTTTGGGGGTTTAAAGTAATTTTCTAGCAAAACAAAAATATTTTTTCATGTAAACAAAAAGTGTCAGAAAGGGCTTTGTCTTCAAGTGGTTAGAAGAGTGGGTGATGTGTGGCATAAGCTTCTAATGTTGTGCATAAAATACCAGGACAGGTCAAATCCCCCCCCCCCCAAATGACCCCTTTTTGGAAAGTAGACACCCCAAGCTATTTGCTGATAGGCATGTTGAGTCCATGGAATATTTTATATTTTGCCACAAGTTTCGGGAAAATGACAATACATTTTTTTTCACAATATTGTCACTAAATGATATATTGCTCAAACATGCCATAGGCATATGTGAAATTACACCCTAAAATCCATTCTGCTGCTTCTCCTGAGTACGAGGATACCACATGTGTGAGACTTTTTGGGAGCCTTGCTGCGTACAGGACCCCAAAAACCAATCACTGCCAAATGGGATCATTTGGGGGGTTTTGTGCTATCTGGGCATTCATGGCCTTGGAAACTGTGTAAGGTAGTGAAGAGTGAAATCAACAACTTACTCCCCTTAGAAAGCCTGAAGGCAGTGATTGGTTTTCGGGATCCTGTACACGGCTAGGCTCCCAAAAAGTCCCACACATGCAGCAGAATGTATTTTGGGGTGTCATTTCACATATGCCCATGACATGTTTAGGCAATATATAATTTCAGTGACCAATTTGAGTACATTTTTTTTTGTCATTTTTCAATCAGTTTTGGCAAAAAATAAAAACCTTGGGGTGTCTACTTTCCAAAATGGGGTCATTTGGGGGTGTCATGGTTATGCAATAGAGTTTTCTGTCAGTTTACCTGTCTCCATGTGTTCATCTCTAAAGACCAGCTGCCTCTCACCTGACTGGTTTTATAACCTCTCCTCTAAGCATGGCCCTACCCCAGGCCCTATTAGGGAACCCTATATTAACCTGTGCACTGCAAGCCAGCAGTGCTGATCAACCATTGTGTGTTAGCTTTCGTGTGTACTTGCTGTGTTTCCTACATCTGATTCTAGTTACTGACTTTGGCCTGTTCTTAACTATTCCTGTCTGCTCGTGACCCTGACCTTTGGCGTGTCCCCGACCATCCCTGTTTGCCTGTGACCCTGAACCTTGGCGTGAACTCTGTTGTCCTTGTCTGCTTGTGGCCCAGACGTTGGCTTGTCCCTTACTTTCCTTATTGTTCCAGCCTGCTGCCTCCTTCCTCTTCTCCTGTAGTCTACCGTGAGCTGTGAGCTGTGAGACCCTGGGGGCCGCGACCTGGAGCCAGACTGCAGCACAGTCCATCTTCACCACTGGAGGCTCTGGCTCTTAGACTCTGCGCCTTGGAGAATCTATGCTCTAGCTCCCAGTGGGATCTGTGTCAGTGATCCAGTAGACCTGCTTCCTGAACCTCCCAGGGTTCAATCCACAGCAGTCAGTCCTAGGGTCCACTACTTAGCGGTGCACTTCTGACTCCTACAGAGTGCATCTGTCACCTAGCCTCAAGGTGACCTGCCAGTTTGATCAGCCATGGACCCGGCTGATGTGCCGCTATCCGCAGATGATCCATTGCAGGGCTTAGTTCGCAGACTTGAGACCCAGGAATCACATCAGACCCAGGTGATGCAATTCCTTCAGGATTTGGCATCCCATTTTGAACAGGTTCAGGCCTCATAAGGACCCCCGGTTCAACAACCTCAACCGCTATCTGCTGCTGCACCTATCGCACCAGTTGCAGCCACACATCCATTACATCTGCCAGCTCCGGCCCGTTTCTCTGGGGACTCCAAGGCCTGCAGGGGGTTCATTAGCCAGTGCACAATTCATTTTGAGCTTCTGCCCCAAAACTTCCTGTCCGATCGGGCAAAGGTAGCCTATATTATATCCCTCCTGTCCGGCGAGGCGTTAGCCTGGGCTGCCCCTCTGTGGGAACTAAATGATCCAGTGGTTTCTAGCCTGTCTGATTTCTTGATACTTTTTCGGAATATCTTCGAGGAACCAGGTCATGTCTCCTCAGCGGCCAGCGCCCTTTTACGTCCCCGTCAAGAGTCCGCTTCTATGGGACAGTACGCTCTTCATTTTCGTACTTTGACTGTTGAGCTGAGTTGGAATAATGAGGCCCTAGTTGCAACCTTTTTACATGGCCTCTCTGATAGAGTGAAGGACGAATTAGCAGGAAGATCTCTCACTGTTGATCTGGATGGTGTCATCATCTTGTATAACCAGATATTCGCTTTCAGGAGAGGGCCCTGGAAAAAAGACGCCAGCACTCCCCGTTCTTTAGGCAGCCTGAGCTCCATGTCCCTTCTCTTCATTCCGAGGAGCACCTCCTGCCTGCTGAGGAACCTATGCAGCTGGGCCGGACCAAGTTATCTCCCGAAGAACGCACTAGGTACAGAACCCTGGGCCTGTGCCTCTACTGTGGCGTCAAAGGTCATTTTCATGATACTTTTTCTCTAAGTCCAGAAAAACGCTCAGGGCTAATACATCTGGAAGATGGAGTATTGGACCCTGAAATATCACCTTCACCTTTTCGTCTTCTCCTTTCTGTGTTCCTTCATGTTGGCGCTTCCCCTCGTTCGGTCTTGGCATATCTGGATTCCGGAGCCGCTGGCAATTTCAGGGACTGGAGAACTGCGTCTTCCATGAGACTTACCCTTTTGCCCCTTACAACGCCATTGGTGGTCTTGGCGGTTGATGGCACTGTTCTCCCAGGGGGCCCTATCAGCTTCCAGACCCTCCCTGTTAAGATGGTGGTAGGGACACTCCACCAGGAGTAGATATCCTTCCTTGTCTTACCTAAGGCTTCATCTCCTATCATATTAGGTCTTCCTTGGTTACGGCTCCATTCTCCACATGTTGACTGGACTGCTGGACAGATCTTGACTTGAAGTTCCTCCTGTTCCTCCTTCTGCCTACTCAAGGTTACCCCAAAAGAGAAACTTCCTGTTGCCACCATCCCAGTATCTTCTGCTCTTCTGCATATAGCGATTTCTAGAACGTCTCCTGCAATAGTTGGGCTGAGGCACTCTCTGGGTCATGTGGCACTCTGGATGAGGAGCCCACCTGTAAACCTGAACCGATCAGTCACTCCAGTTTGCATGGCCATTTCCCTTTGCCTGTCCCTGGACCCCCTTGGACACACACCCAGGCTGACTCGTCCACCAGTCCCACAGTCGCTACACCCTGCGATGCAATTCTGGTGGTTGCTGCACTTGGCGATGCTCTTCAGTCGGCCTCTGCACCAGTCCAGCCTATGCCCAGTGAGCTTCCTGCTTCTTGTTCAGAACCTTCTGTAACATGGCCTCGCCCTACTGCTACTACGTCCGTTCAAACCTGTTTAAGAGGCTCAATCCATCCATTGGATAGACTGCCTCATTCGGCCAGGTGGGGTTATCAATCTTTTGTCCAGGGCTCTCTGCATTCTGTTTGTGTTTCAGCTATCCAGCTTAACTCTTGTGACATGTCACCTTCTAACCAACATGACCTCAGGGATCCACTGACCTCTACCCAGTCTGATGGTCCTGTGTTGGATGTCCAGCTCATCTTTAAGGGTCTGGGGGACCCTGCTCAGACTCCTGATGGTCTTCTTATGACTTTACCCATTCCTAAGAAGCCTTTAGCCCTTTAATAAGTCCTCTTGTCCTCTCCTTACCTTGGTTTCGGTCTCTGAGGATAATCTTAAGTACGAGGTTAGTCAAGTTCTCCATTCCCGGTGCCGTAGAGGCATTCTTCAGTACCTCGTACCTTGGGAAGGGTTTGGTCCTGAGGAGAGGTCTTGGATCACTGCATCTGAGATCTTTGCGCCTCGTCTGTTGAGGAGGATTCATCTGGAGTTTCCCTTTAAGCCAGGGCCCAAGTGGGGGAGGGGGAGGCCTCATAAGAGGGGGGTACTGTCATGGCATGGTTATGCAATAGAGTTTTCTGTCAGCTTACCTGTCTCCATGTGTTCATCTCTAAAGACCAGCTGCCTCTCACTTGACTGGTTTTATAACCTCTCCTCTATGCATGGCCCCACCCCAGGCCCTATCAGGGAACCCTATATTAACCTGTGCACTGCAAGCCAGCAGTGCTGATCAACCATTGTGTGTTAGCCTCCGTGTGTACTTGCTGTGTTTCCTACGTCTGATTCCAGTTACCGACTTTGGCCTGTTCTTAACTATTCCTGTCTGCTCATGACCCTGACCTTTGGCGTGTCCCCGACCATCCCTGTTTGCCTGTGACCCTGAACCTTGGCCTGAACTCTGTTGTCCTTGTCTGCTTGTGGCCCCGACCTTGGCTTGTCCCTTACTTTCCTTGTTGTTCCAGCCTACTGCCTCCTTCCTCTTCTCCTGTAGTCTACGTGAGCGTGAGCTGTGAGACCCTGGGGGCTGCGACCTGGAGCCAGACTGCAGCACAGTCCATCCTCACCACTGGAGGCTATGGTGAACACCTGCTGGCTCTTAGACTCCGCGCCCTGGGGAATCTATGCTCTAGCTCCCAGTGGGATCTAAGTAAGTGATCCAGTAGACCTGCTTCCTGAACCTCCCAGGGTTCAATCCACAGCAGTCAGTCCTAGGGTCCACTACCTCCTACAGAGTGCATCTGTCACCTAGCCTCAAGGTGACCTGACAGGGGGTTTTGTACTGACTGCCCTGCCGTTTTAGCACCTCAATAAATTAGATAGGCAGTCATAAACTAAAAGCTGCGTAAATTACAGAAAATTTACCCTAGTTTGTAGATGCAAACCAATAAATATACGCTTATTGGATTTTTCTTTTAGTCGAGACATGTGGCTGAATGCTTTTTGGCCTAAATGTATGACTAAAATTGAGTTTATTGTATTTTTTTTTATTACATAACTTAGAAAATATATATATTTTTTCAAAATATTCGGTCTTTTTTCGTTTATATATCGCAAAATATAAAAACTGCAGCGGTGATCAAATACCACCAAAATAAAGCTCTATTTGTGGGAAAAAAAGGACGCAAATTTCATTTGGGTACAGCATTGTATGACTGCACAATTACCAGTTAAATCAGCGCAATGCCAAATGTACAAAGTGCTTTGGTCAGGAAGGGGGTAAAACCTTCTGGGGCTGAAATGGTTAAAGAGAGAAACTAAATTGAAGAGTCAGCAAATCAGAGTTTATGCTACAAATATTAGAACTAGCAGAGTGGTAATTATTTTTGCCATGCCAAACTATTTTACAACAAAAAAGGGTGTGGACACTTTGACGATGTGTTCCTAATTTGGAAGGGTTCGGAAGCTAAATTAAAGGAATTCCTCCATGAAATAAATGTAAATAAATGTGGCATCTCCTTCACAGCTAACTACAGTAAGGACAAAGTACAATCTAAATTTACAAATTTGTAATCAAGAGAGGAGAATATATACATGTACACATTTTAAAGACACATATCAGAATAGTAATATTCCAACCAATTTCTTTCCTAAGGGCCAATTGATGCAGATAAAAAGAAACTGTAAACTAGATGAAGGTAATAATGAACAATCCAACATACTTATCAGTTGGGTAATAGAAAAAGGATATAAAATACAACATCTTCAAAAAAACAAGTAAAGGAGATGAAAAGAAACCTATTGAAACCTAAAAAGAAAAGCAAGGAAGAATTTAAAATTGTCTTTTGCACTGAGTACAACATGCAATATAAAAGTGAAAAGGTAATCAAGAAGCATTGGCTTATCTTACAGAGAGACTCAGTTTTAGCCAAAAAACTCACCAAGTGTCCTAAGTTCATCTATAGATGCCCACCAACACGAAGGGACAAAATTGTTAAAAATATCCCAGATCCACCAAAAAAGATGGTCACTTTTTTAAGACCAAGTGGGCTTTTTTAAGTGTGTAAAATGTCTAACATGTAAAAAGGGCAATAAAAAGATGACACACTAAGGGAGAAACATATGAGATTACTAGGTTTATCACGTGCAGTAGTACACATGTCATGTACTTATTAGAATGTAAATGTGGGCTACAGTTCGTAGGTAGAACCACAAGAGAACTAAGAGTCAGACTAAGGGAGCACATTAACAAGATTTAAAAAGGGTTCCGTCATCATAGTTTGCCAGACCATTTTAGAAGGTACCATAATAAAGATCCAACACAACTATACTTTTGTGGTATAGAAAGAATAAACACTGGCAAGGAACACAAATGAGGAAAGTGATTTCACAAGATGAAAGATTTATCAATTTCGTACAATGGTACCTTCAGGACTTAAGGTGCATATTGACATTAGTTGTTTTATCACTAATTATTAATAATTATTCATTTTTAATAAAATATTAGTTTATCCTAAGTGGATAATACTAGTAAACATATTAGGGGACAATAAGTTGAAATAGGAGAGTGAGAATATACAGGAATATAGAGGAATATATTAGAATACTAGAATTAGAATATATTAGAATACATTCATACTGTATTAATGCCAACATGTACTGTGACGCAGAGCATGATCCCCTCCCTTCGGAGACTGGGCCGCAGGGCAGTATTCCAACCTGATAACGACCCCAAACACACCTCCAATATGACCACTGCCTTGCTAAAGAAGCTAGGGTAAAGGTGATGGACTAGCCAAACATGTCTCCAGACCTAAACCTTATTGAGCATCTGTGGGGCATCCTCAAACGGAAGGTAGAAACGCAAGATCTCTAACATCTACCAGCTTCAGGATGTCGTCATGGAGGAGTGGAAAAGGACTGCAGTGGCAATCTGTGAAGCTCTAGTGAACTCCATGCCCAAGAGGGTTAAGGCAGTGTAAAATAATGGTGGCCACACAAAATATTTATACTTTGGGCCCAATTTGGCCATTTGGAGGAGTATGTTGTAGATGCACTTTCTCAAGGTTTCATCCACAAATCCCAGTCTCCTGCTGGCGCTGCTTTCTTTGTTGTGAAGAAGAAGAGTGGTGAACTGAGACCTGTATCGATTATAGGGGTCTCAATCGTTTCACGATTAAGAATGCCTATCCCATTCCATTGATTACGGATTTATTTGAACGCCTCAAGGGAGCAACGGTTTTCATGAAGCTTGATTTGAAAGGGGCATACAATCTCGTCAGGATTAAGGAGGGCAACGAGTGGAAAACTGCGTGTAATACCAGATCAGGTCATTATGAGTATCTCGTAATGCCTTTTGGTCTTTGTAATGCTCTGGCAGTTTTCCAGGAGTTCATTAACAATCTCCTCCGAGATTTGTTGCAGGTTAAATTCCTGGGCTCATTCATTTATTTCCACTGCTGGTTTTTCGATGGACCCAGTGAAACTTTCAGTGGCCCTACAGTCGCCTTGACCCGTGGATTTACGTCCTCTGCAGTGTTTTCTTGGTTTTGCCAACTATTATCGGAAGTTTATTCGTAACTTCTCGTCTCTGGTCAAGCCCCTGACTGATATGACCAGGAAAGACTGCAACCTACAGAGTTGGTCTCCGGAGTCCATTAAGGCCTTTGAGAGTCTCAAGGCTGCCTTTGTTTCTGCTCCTGTTTTGGCATACCCTGATCCTACATTGCCTTTTATCCTAGAAGTTGATGCTTCTGAGACTGGAGTTAGTGCCCTTCTGTCTCAACATCCTAACTCTGAGTGAGCTACGCATCCATGTGGCTACTTTTCCAAGAAATTGTCAACGGCAGAGTGCAATTACGATATTGGTGACAGAGAGCTGTTGGCGATCATTTTAGCCCTGAAAGAATAACATCTCCTTGAAGGTACCACTGTGCCAGTTCTCATTCTTACTGACCATAAGAATCTCACATTCTTGTCTGAGGCTAAGCGTCTCTCTCCCTGGAGGGTGCAATGGGCTCTTTTCTTGTTGAGTTTTAATTACATTGACTCATTCTTACCCGGTACTAAGAATGTAAGGGCTGACGCCTTGTCACAACAAATTTTCCTCCACTTCCAAGATGGAGTCGGTTCCGGTGATTTCTCCTGATCGTATTCTGGCTATGGTTTGCACCAGTCTTACTTCTCCTTTGGGTGACAAAATTCTTGCTGCTCAGGTCGATGCTCTTCCTGAGAAACCTTGTGACTGCTGCTTTGTTCTCGAGAGTCTCCGTACTGCTGTGCTCCAAACTTACTATTCTCCCAAGGCTGCTGGCCACCCTGGAAAGAATCAACTCTTTTGGGCCATTTCCCAACAATTCTGGTGGTCTAGTCTACGTGCTGATGTAACCGCCTTCGTAGCTGCCTGTTTCGTGTGTGCTCAGAGTAAGACTCCATGAAACCTTCCAGTGGGCCTCCTTACATCCCATACCCAATGGAGAAAGGCCCTAGACCCACCTGTTTATGGATTTCATTGTGGAATTACCCAACTCCCAAGGCAACACTGTTATCCTTATGGTGGTTGACCGGTTCTCAAAAATGTTGCATTGTATTCCACTCAAGAAGCCTACTTCTAAGAAACTGACTTCTATTTTTGCTTGGGAGATCTTCCGCTTACATGGGCTACCCAAGGTGATTGTCTCAGACAGGGGTAGTCAGTTTGTGTCCCAGTTCTGGCGAGCCTTTTGTGCACAGCTGGGGATTCAGCTTGCTTTCTCCCCTACATATCACCCGCAGTCTAATGGGGCCGCAGAGTGAGCCAATCAGTCATTGGAGCAATTCCTACATTGCTATATTTCTGATCCTCATAACAACTGGTCAGACCTTTTACCGTGGGCGGAGTTTGCTCACAATAGTGCCTTGAATTCAGCTTCCCATTTGTCCCCGTTTAGGGCGAACTATGGTTTCCAACCTTCCGTGCTGCCTGCCTCGTTTGTTCTGCAGAGTATTCCTGCATTAGAGGAGCATCTCCATGGCCTTCATTCTACTTGGGCACATGTCCAGGAGGCTTTGTAACACGATAAGTACAGACTCCATGCTGACCGCAGACGCCTGCCTGCGCCTTCCTATGAGGTTGGGGACAGAGTCTGGATGTCATCTCGCAACCTCCGACTTCATGTTCCTTCTTTGAAGTTCGCACCTCAGTTTATTGGGCCTTTCCGTATCCTTCGCAGGATTAACCCAGTGGCTTACGCGTTGGACCTTCCTTCTAGTATGCGCATCTCTAATGTGTTTCATGTCTCCTTATTGAAACCGCTTTACCACCTCGGTGCCACGCCCGTCACCCTATACAGGTTGAGAACCATGAGGAGTATGAAGTACAATCCATTGTTGACTCCCGTAGGTTCCGTGGGCACATACAGTACCTGGTGCATTGGAAGGGGTACGGTCCGGAGGAACGCTCTTGGGTCTCATCCTCGGACGTACATGCCCCTGTCCTCCTTCATGATTTCCATAGATGTTTTCCCCTCAAGCCAGGTGGTCCTCCAAGGGGGAGGGGTCGTTGAGGAGGGGGTATTGTCAGGGCTGGGCTCAGCCCTTCCTTCTCTGAGCTGGCCGCTCAGCTGTCAGCTAATTGCCAGCTCCTTTCTCTCCACAGTGGCTCAGCAGTTGATGATCTGCTCGTCAGTCCTGGCTACTTAAAGCCGTCCAGCACACTTCATCTCTGCCTGTGCCTTTGGTCACATCTCAGAGACTTTCTCCTGCGTTCCTGTTGAAGACTTGCTTGGCTGACATCCCTTCTGGCTCCTGATCCTCCTTGCTGTACTACTACATTGATTTCTGCCTCTCTGACATTGGCATTGGCTGACTACCCAATCTGGTTACTGAACTCTGGCTATGTATTGACTACACTTACTCTGTTTACTTTTTTATTATTATTAAACAAGTGTGATTAACTGTACTCATGTCTTGGTTTGATTCATGGTTTCTGACAATCACTACCTCGTGTGCAGCCATCCATTCTTTTTTATCCATTTTGTAATGTAACAATTATTTTTGCATTGTGTCCATTGCCATACTTGTGAAAATGTACTGATTCAATAACCAGAGCTTATATTTTAATGCAACATGATATTAAATATAATTTTGATAATAAAGTATTTTTTTATTGCTACAAATGTTTTTCCACTATATTGCTGCTTAAAAACCCAGTGGGGGAATCCTTCAATACTATACTGCAGTATATTGTAGTGCATCAGTGTCTCAAGTTAAAGTGCACCAAACACCACTTTCAATGGATTAAAGTGTATCCAAGTACACATTTCCCCATCTCTATTACATTTCCATAATAAGCACCCCATCATGTCTGGGAGGCCAACAAGGAGTGGCAAACATTCCCATGGCACTGTGAGGGGGTCAACGGTGTCTGTGTCCACAGGCAAAGGTGAACGTGGTCCGTCCTCAGGCAGGGCACCATTTCCTCTGTTTAGTGATGTTGCCCATGCAGAGGAGGTGGTGGACTGGCTTACTAAACCATCCTCATCCTCCACAACCTCTATCACCCAAGCAGAGACTAGTGTGCAGTCCACTGCAGCTGCCGGAGTGGCTTAATCTGCTTCCTTGTCCACAGCTTAGTGTGTCAGTGTAGAGTGTCAGGGCACTTTTACTGCAGTATATTGAATTGCTTTAGTGCACTTTTACTACAGTATATTGAAGTGCGTCATGGCACTTTTAATGCAATCTATTGAAGTGTGTTATAGTGCCCTTTTACTGCAGTATATTGAAGTGCGTTAGTACACTTTTACTGCAGTACATTGAAATGCGTTAGTGCACTCTTACTGCAGTATATTGAAGTGTGTTTGGGCACTTTTACTGCAGTATATTGATGTGCATTAGTGCACTTTTACTACAATACATTGAAGTGCGTCAGGGCACTTTTACTGCAATTTATTGAAGTGTGTTAAAATGCACTTTTACTTCAGTATATTAAAATGTGTTAGTGCACTTTTACTGCAGTACATTGAAATGCGTTAGTGCACTCTTACTGCAGTATATTGAAGTGTGTTAGGACACTTTTACTGCAGTATATTGATGTGCGTTAGTGCACTTTTACTGCAGTATATTGTAGTTTGTCAGTGGAGTGTGTTTGTGTAGTGAGTCCTCAAGTTAAAGTGCAACATACACCATTTTCCATGGATTAAAGTTTATCCAAGCACATTACATTTACTCTATTACATTTCAGAAATAAGCCCCCCATCATATCTGGGAGGCCAACAAGGTGAGGCAGATGTTCCCATTGTACTGTTAGGGAGTCAGCAGCGTTTGTGTCCACAGGCAAAGGTGGATGTGGTCCATCCTCAGACAGGGCACCATTTCCTCTGTTTAGAGATTTTGTCCATTCTATCCAGCCACAGCATGCAGAGGAGGTGGTAGACTGGCTTACTAAACCATCCTCATTCTCCTCATCCTCTATCATCCAAGCAGAGACTAGTGCGCAGTCTACTGCAGCTGCCAGAGCGGCTTATTCTGCTTCCTTTTCCACAGCTACTCCTACCATAGCCCCAGCACCATGCATAGAGGAGTCAGCTGAGTTATTTAAACACAGCATCAGCCACTTGCTCCTTGATAATGCACAGGTATTACTTGATTTTGATGTTGGTTCTCAGGTTGCAGAAGGTAGGAACATGAGCCTACAGAGAGGGGGAATCCACTGATAAACAACAACTCGGCAGTCATGTTCCCCCAGCCGCCAAGTTGGCTCCAGTGATGATGAGGATGGAGGGGATGATGACGATAGCGCAAAGGAGGAAAGTGAGGGTGAGGCACAACCCCAACAAGGCAGCCATTATGGAAGAGTAGAAAGCAGCCACCCTGTTCCATCACATTGTGGAGCTGTTATCTCCTGGCCTACTTCCCACAGCTTAGCTGTCTGGACCCTTTTAAGCACATGTGCAGCCGATCGCACTGTTGCAGTTTGCTAACTATGCCTCAAGCAGATCAAGCATGACAAAAACACCAGCCATTTGGATTTAACCACTTCAGCCCTGGAAGATTTTACCCCCTTCCTGACCAGAGCACTTTTTGCGATTCGGCACTGCGCCGCTTTAACTGACAAATGCGCAGTCGTGCGACGTTGCACCCAATGGCTGCTAATAAAGGATGCATGCACTGTACTGTCACCATTTGAGGAGGCAACGAGGATGGTGAGCCGTGACAATTATGGACAGGGCACTTAAGGCAGAGCAGCGCAGCGGGAGGAAGAGGAGGACTTCCTTTCCTCTCAAGACCCGCTTTATGCAGAGACCATTTTTGCAAAGCCACAGAACACACAAGAGGAGCGGAGGAGGAGGATTTTGGCAGTTTTGGAGGCATTGAAGCAGAGGAAGACACACGACAAATTAAGAGATGGTTTTCTGTCCCCAGAACCCTTGGTAGTAGTACGTGGCTGGAAGGAGGCAGTTCCAGAAACTGTAATCCTCAGTGACCACGAGGACTCTGCTTCTCATGCCTCTGCAAACTTGCAATGCATGGCCTCCCTCATACTTCAAAGCCTGAGAAAGGACCCGAGAATTTGTGGCGTCAAGGCGAAGGATCACTATTGGTTGGCAACCCTCCTTGACCGCTGTTACAAGGGGAAAGTCTCAGAACTCATCCTGTCTCCACAGAGGGAGAAGAGGATGAAATATCTTGAGGACACCTTAAAGAGAAGTTTATGTAACACCTTTTCAGACTCTGATAGGTTACATTCTCATGGAAAAGCTAGCTTTGAGGCTTATGTTGGTCGAGAATGGAGTGTTGGAGAAGGGGGCCATCTAGGTTGATGAAGAAGGCGTGGCTAACTTCTGAAATGCGTTCCTATTGGCTCATACAGCGGATGACCCGACAGCTCCTCTCACTACTCCTGCTGGATACATCATCTCTGGGCAAACATTTCTGGATACACCATCACGGACTCACAGGGTAGCCCGAGGCTGGTCCCCCTGTATGGATTCCAGGCTCATCCCGCTGCCTACAGCATCCAGCTTTTTTTTCTGTTACTTTGATTTTTTATGTTTGTGTCCAATAGACTTTAATAGAGATTGCATGTTTGCTTTTTGCCTGTTCGCGGTGTTCTGGTGCAAACAGAACCAGGGTATGTTCACACCATTCCTAGTTATGAGGCCCCTGATGCCGATGTAGCTGATTAAGTCTTTTTGGGATGTGGAATCTGTGCAAGACTGTCTAGGATGCTTAGCTTTGTGGGTGTTGATTTTATCGTAAAGCAATTTTTTGGTGTAAGTTTCATGGGCACAATTAACAGCAACCAATTTTTCTGCACCTGTTTGACAGGTGCATATCATTTTTTTTTTAATCAGAAAAGTTTTTATTGTGTCATAAAAAAAACAATAGAGGTACATTGTAAACAGATACATTGTAATATCTTCAAGTTATACATTAGCAAGAGTATTACACTGGGTTGTTGGGCTTTGTGCGGAACTTAATTATGACATTTCTAGCAATATAGTAAAATCGGGTATGTTCCGTCAATGCTTATTACATTAAATGCATGTTTATTGAGGATTAACAAAAAAAAAGGGAAAAGGGAATATAATGTACCTTGTGAGAACCAAAAAGAATAACAGTACATTTTCCAAAACGTATAAATAAAGTTGTATTTAGTGCTATAACCCATGTCTGAGCTCTTTGTTTTACCTTCTTTCCCATGGTGTGCGTGTAGAGTTAATTGGTCTTATCGTGCTAGTTTGGCTAGGTCATGTTGTAGTATCTTAGCATACGTGACCTGGGGGAGGGTTGGTCCTCGGGCTACCTTGTTACCTAGTTTGTTCTTAAGTACAAGTGTCAGATGACTGTGTCCATTTATCCCATATTTGTTCATATTTTAGAGGGCAACCTCTGTGTATATAGATTAATTTTTTATAGGGTAATGTATTATTGACTTCAGCCAGCCAGTGCGATAACCCCGGGGGATTAGGTCTCATCCAAGCTCTAGCAATAACTTTTCGAGCAGAGAAGAGTGTTTCGTGTACGAAGACCTTTTGAAATTTATTTATCTTGGGGTCTGGTAGAATACCTAAAAGACAAAGTTTGGGTTGCAGTGTTACAGGGGAGCCCATTGTATCATGGAGGAATCGCACCACTTGTGCCCAATACGCTTGGATTTGGGGGCACTGCCACAAAAGATGATAAAAAGGTTCCGGTAGCTTGGTTGCACATTGTGCACATTGTGGATTGATCACTCCTATATTTGGACAGTCTTAATGGCGTAAGGTATGCTCTGTGGATCATGAACAGTTGGGTCAAACGGTCTGACAGTCTGGGGGACACTAGTTTGCATGCGTCTAGAGCATCGCTCCATTCGTCATCTGCCAGTGTGCCTACCTCCCCTTCCCACCTTGTTTTCAGGGCGTAGGCCGATGAAGTAGCCTGTGGTACCGTTAGCATTGAGTAGAATTGGGAGATTAGTTTTTTTGGGTCGGGGCATTTCAATGCTTCCATTAATGGGTTGTTTACCAGGTGACATTCTCCCAATGGGAACTGTGTATGAAAGGCATGACGTAGTTGCAGATACCTGAAAAGCATTTGGTTTGGGAGCATGTATTCTGTTTTTAGTCTATCAAAAGATTTTAACCTGTCGTTATGTATAATGTGTAATAAATAAATGATCCCTCTAGAGCTCCACAGTTCACTGTCAGGTAACAAATCTAATTCAGGAAGGTTTGAATTGTGCCACAGAGGAGTGAACTCATTAATTGTCGGTAGTTGGAGTCTATGCATGGATAGGTTCCATATCTTGGTATAATGGTAGAGTAACGTTTTGCGGTTGGTGTTCCTGTCTGCCCCAGTGGCTTTCCCCGTTATCATAGCCAGTGGGTCTTGTGATGTCTGGGACCACTTTGGGCACATTAAGTGCAGGAATTTTTCCCTATCTGACTTATCCACATGAAATAGTTGGGATAGCTGCGCTGCAATGTAGTATACATTGAAGTCTGGCACAGCCATTCCTGCTAAGTCCGTGGGGTTTTTAAGTTTTTGCCAAACAATTTTATGTCCGTTATTACCCCATACGAATGGCTTTATGATGGCTTCCATTAGTTTGAAATGTCTAAGCACTAGGTATATTGGCGAGTGCCAAATCATGTAGAGAATTTTAGGTAGGAGGACCATTTTGGTCAGGTTGATTCGTCCCATTACTCCCAATGGAAGACGGGCCCACACCTGCGTTTTGTGCTTAAGCATTGCAAACAGTGGCATTATGTTGAGTGTCTCGTAATCTGCTGGGTCTTTTGTAGTTCTTATACCCAAGTATTTGATAGTGTCTACTCTCTGTAGGGGCAGTTCGGCTCTGTCCCTGGGTTGTGGAAAGCTGTCAAGGGGTAATATCTGGGATTTGTCCCAGTTGATCCTGAGGCCGGAGAACCTGCCAAATCGTTCTATGAGATCCAGTGCAAGGGGCAAGGAGCTCTCAGAGTCATCCAGGTATAATAGGGTGTCGTCTGCGTAAGTACTAATTTTTTCGGTCACATCTCCCCTGCTAAGCCCTTTAATTTTGGGGTGCGCCCGGATGGCGACAGCCAAGGGTTCTGCCGCCAACGCATACAGCAGAGGCGACAGAGGGCATCCCTGTCTCGTGCCCCTAGATAACAAGAGTTGGTCAGATGGCCATCCGTTCGCTAGTACCCTTGCTGATGGAGATTGGTACAAAAGTTGCACCCATTTTATAAATTTTGGGCCAAAGCCGAATCTGCCCAGGCACCTCCACAGGTACACCCATTCCACTGAATCGAACGCCTTGGCTGTATCCAAGGCGACGATTATTCTAGACCCTATGTTGTCATGTGCGGCTTGTAGGTTTATGAACAGTCTTCTAAGGTTGAAGGATGTATTTCTACCCGGCATAAACCCTGCTTGGTCACTGTGTATTAAGGAAAGGATTACCTTATTGAGACGAATGGCTAGAATTTTTGCAAGTATTTTAATATCTACTTGGAGTAGAGATATGGGGCGGTAGGACTCGGGAATAAGTGGGTCTTTCCCAGGTTTGGGGATCAGTACTATGGTGGCTTCTCTCATGGATGCTGGCAGTTTAGAGTCTTTGAATATGGCCTCATATAGCTGTAGTAATCTAGGGATCAGTATTTCTGAGTATGTGGAATAGAACTCCACTGGTAGGCCGTCCGAGCCCGGGGACTTCGAGGCCGGGAGTTCCGCCAGGGCTCCCGATATCTCGTCTATTGTTAGTGGGGCCTCTAGTTCCTCGACCTGTTCTGCCGAGAGCTGGGGAATTGCCAGCTATCCCAGGAATGTTTCCATTGGAGTGGTGTCTGATGGGGCTGTTGCTGTGTAGAGCTTGTTGAAGAATTCTCTAAAGATATCTGTGACTCTATGTGGTTCTGTTTCTATAGCTCCACTGGATGAACGCAGTGAGATTACCACCGGGGGTCTATCCTCGCTATGTATTAAATATGCGAGGAGTTTTCCCGCCCGGTCCACGTGCTCGAACGACCTTTGTCTATGGAAAAATAGTTTTCGTTTGGACTTTTCGTAGTGTAGCTGGGTCAGCACCCTTGAACAGAGTTTAAGGTTGTCAGCTCTATCCGCAGTGGGGGCCTCGAGAAATGTCTTTTCAGAGTCTCGGAGGTTCTCCTCCGCCCTAATTATGGCCGATTCTGACACTCTTTTTAGTTTGTTAATTCTGTTGGTTAGTATCATGCGGGCGTGTTTCTTGAAGGCCTCCCACACTACCTCGTTGATGTGGAAATAGTTTCCCCACTCCGTCGAGAGGTCGTCCTCCTCCGGCAATAAAGTCAGCCAGAAAGGGTTCAACCTCCACGACATCGGGGGGCGGTTGCGGGGGACGGTAAGTATGGCCCAGTAGGGGCAATGATCTGATAGGGACCTAGGGGAGAAGCCCGCGTCTGACAGTCTAGGGATGAGTACCTTAGATACCAATATTAGGTCTATTCGGGACATGGCTCGGTGTGTCGTGGAGAAGCAGGAAAACCGCTTGTCTACAGGATTCCTGACCCTCCATGTATCTACTAGGTTAAAGTGGTAAATGTCTATGGCTGGATCTAGTACATTGTTGAAATCACCTAGCCACACAGCAGGAATGCCAGGGTGCAAGGCCATGAAATCGAACCCAGCAGCAATGACACTCGCGCTGAATGGTGGTGGGACGTAGAACGCCATGAGGAGAAGCAGATCCCCGTATATCTTAGCTTTTAATAGAACATATCTGCCCATTGAGTCGACTACTGAGTCCTGGAGCTCGAAGTGGGTACTTTTAGCAATTAAAATTGAGACTCCCCTGAATAGTGTAGTGTGTGTTGAATGGTACGCCCATCCAATCCACGGTCTCCTAAGCACTCTATGTGCAAGGCCTTCAGCGTGCGTTTCTACCAGAGCCACTACATCTGCTCTTTGTTTTTTGAGGATTGAGAACACCGCCGACCTTTTTATGGGTTCCCTAAGCCCGCGGATATTCCACGTAATAAATTTTAGGCTAGCCATTTAGATGTGTACATGTGGTATTGAGCCCCAGGGCTCAGATCTCCCCCCCTCCCCCCAAGCAGCCCAGCACATATACCAAAAATCATGACCGTTAGCAAGAACACCATGAGGTTATTGTGATAGCAATTAAATATTTTAGACATTGGGTAAGATAGTGGAACAGTTGAAATTCTGATAACCCCTTCCCCCCTCCCCGCTCTGCACCTTCCAAACCTGGTGCGAGCTTCAATCCCAAACTGCCAACTGGGCATAAACATTGTCCCGCCTGTGGAGAAAAGGTTAGAACTTGTACATGTGTGGATGGCAATTGCTACGCTAGGGGTACTGATAGCCTCAGAAGTCCCGAATCGCATGCACAGCATTGCCAAAGATAGTGCGCTCCATTTCAGGTGGTGAGCTGTGTTGCGTGGGGCGAAAATACGCTGCGTGTCGTTGCGCATTTTAGGACTTTACTCACCGCTCTTGGTGAGTACTTTGTAGACGTTGGCTAGCTCCGTCGGTTGCCTGTGTGGACACTGTTGGGAAGAGTATGGGTAAGTAGCTGAGGTGTGCCTCGGTGGCATGGGGCTGTAAGACACCCGTTGAACAGTTGCACCAAGTGGTGTGTGGTAAAAGTTTTCACGGTTTGTTGCCAACTGGGTGCTCGTGAAGGGATGTGTAGCTGTGGCATTCGTTGAAGTCCGGACGTGGTCAGTAGTGTTTAGGGGTATACCCAGTCCATGTGGAGTTGATGAGGAGTCATCCGTCACTGGAGAATAGTAGGGGGAATAGGAAGGAGGTGTGGGGACGGGCAGTTCATCCTGTGATTTTGCATAGAGTTTCAAGTTTGGATTCAATCCGTGAAAAAGAACTGAGTGCAGTAGGATGGAGGATCTGTAGGGGTCACATAGGCATATAAATGAGTATAAGGAAGGCTAGGACTTATCCATGGTTTTCCCTCTGCTCCAGCCAGGCGATGGCGGCTTCTGGATCCTCAAAAAAGTGTGCTCTGTCCTCTTCCTCTACACAGAGGCGGGCCGGGAAAAGCATGGCATACTTGATGTTTTTAATGCGGAGGCGCCTTTTGACCTCCATGAATGTGCGCCTTCTCCGCTGCACCTCTGCAGAAAAGTCCGGATAGATTGCTATCATTTTGTTTCCCAGAGGGATGTTCCCCTTCACTCTGCTGAGGCGAAGTATGGCATCCCTATCCCTGTAATTCAGGAATTTCGCAATGAACGTGCGTGGGGGGGCTCCAGGTGGTGGCGGTCTGCCCGACATGCGATGTGCGCGCTCTACCACAAATGTTGGGGAAAAAGAATCTCTTCCGTATGTATCGCAAAGCAGATTTTCTAGGAACGTGGGGGGGTCTCTCCCCTCTGACCCCTCAGGGAGACCCACAAATCTAAGGTTGCATCGCCTGAGGCGGTTCTCAATGTCATCCTGCTTCTGAATCAATTGATTCACTTGGTGCTGCAGCTCAGATGTTGTATTTTGCAGGGGGGGGAGGGAATCCTCCATATTGCTCAGCCTGGTCTCTGCCTCAGTGACCCTACCTTTTAATTTTTGAAAGTCTTGCCTTACCAGTGAGATGTCCACCTTGACCTCTTCTATCCGCGCTGTGAGGGATGTCTGGCATACTGTTACAGCTTCCTGGCATGATGAGATCGCCTCCAGCACCCTCTCTGTGTCAGTCCCAGCAGGAGATTCTTCTTCCAGCGCGGCGGCGCCATCTTGGCTGGAGGGGTCCGTGCCTTGCCGGCAATATTGCTCGAGCTTTGCGGCCGCTGCAGATGCGTTTTTGGTAGGCGACATGTCCCCTGCAAGTTACCGGTTCGGCGGCGGTATGTTGAGGGCTGAGGTAAGTAGTTTATCGGTCCCAGGAGGTTATAAAAGGATTAATGGCCGGCGGAGCTCTGTCTAGTTGCGTCCTACTGCATGCCGCTCCAGGCCACGCCCCAGGTGCATATCATTTACATTTTTGGTAAGAAGGCCAATTCTTACTTTTGCCAAGAGAACCTCTATAGGGTTATGGAGTGAAGGCACCACAACACCCAAAGCCCAATTTTTCCGTACCTTTTACTTCTATCCAAAGTCTGCAAAACAAACTCCAGAATTTATCCAAAAAAATCTCTAATCTTTTTCTGAATGCACTAAATTGTGGCCTCATCATACAGACTGGCTTCCCAAGACCTTGTTTATAAAATAAAGAAAGCTTACAGGGAAAATTGTCATTTTTTGCATTTATAAAATGTAATTTTTGCTGCAGCAGGTTCTATACATGCTACAGATGCACCACTTTACAGCCACACTAAGGAGACACCCAGCGCACTATATTTAAATTAATTTTTCATTTTTATTGTTTCATTTTAAGCAATAGTAAATCACTGCTCATTTAAAAAAGATATTTTTTTTTACAAACTTTCTTTTCTTTGATACATGTCCCCCAGGGCAGTACCCAGACCCCAATACCCTTTGCATGACCAATAGCTTGCATATAAGCTTCCAAAATGGGCACTTTCGCTTTTTCTAGTTCAGGTCCCATAGACTTTAACGGGGATCGGTGTTTGGCTCTGAACTTTTGCAATGTTTGAAAGTTCTGGTGCGATCCGAACAGGGGGGCGTTCGGCCCATCTCTACCATACATATGGAATTAGGCTTGCCTCCAGCAATGGCACATATTCCAGTGCTATAACTATGTGGCAACCTTGAGTTACCTGGTATGCAAACTGCAGAACCTGTTAAAATTACCATATACCACTGGAAACTTGCATTCCCACTACCTGTTATACCATTTATAGGATATGACCTTGTGTATCGATATTTTGATACTGATACATATGTTCTAGTTTGACATGTACTTTGACATAGTCCTTTTGACTACCTCATTCATGTGTGCTCTGGCCACTCTTCATAGTTCTTTGAACCACCTTGCTCATGTTTGCTCTGGCCACCCTTTTATTCTGTTTTGTAATGTTGAAAACTTTAGGCAAAGAGTTATTGAAGCAAAAATTAACCCACCATTGATTTAAGTTTGGGTTTGGCAAATTCATTACTTTTTTTGGTTGATTAATTCTATAAAAATCTCAAGATTAAATATATTGTATTTATTTTCATATAACAATTAAATTATGGGCTTAAACTAAACAGTAGATAAATTGCATCACATAAGTCTAATATAAAAAGAGTAGTAGAATTTAGCTATAGATCAAAATGAGTAATAGAATACTACAAAAATATGTTCACAAATGCAAGAATTCTGACAAACAAAATAGACGAGCCAGAACTGTAATTGAAGGAGCCCTTTATTTGTAAAATTTTGTATTTATACAATTTTCAAAAGACTGAGTAGTAAGCAGATAGTCACCAAACATAATACAAGCATACAGGCAAGGAAAAATCCAAATACATGTAAAGTGTCAGGAAGGATGGAAAATAAACAAGAAGAGAGGGAAAGGTAAATAAGAGCATTTCATATTCCTGAGAGCATGTAAACATTGTTTATTGGAATCATTTATAACTGTACATTTTTTATCTCCCATTGATACATGTCCCTCAGGGCAGTACCCAGAACCCATACCCCTTGTATGCCCAATAGCTTGCATATAAGCCTTCAAAATGTAGCTGTGATATTCTCCATGTGATAATTCTTTGTAACCTTAGAAAACCACAGCGAGATTATCATCTTTAAAGTATATAGTCTTTTGGGCAGGGGATCGAGGAGCACTTTGACTGCATAGGAATATCGGAAACCTGGTTTGTCAGTTCTAACATTGCTAATATTGAGGGATAAACTGTTGTTTCAGAAAACAGAATTAGAAAAAGAGGTGGAGTGATATGTATGTATGTATGTGAAGAGCAATATGAAAGTGAATTTGAGAGATGATATCACTAAAGAGAACTGTGATAGTGCAGAGTCATTATGGTTGGAGCACCACAAGAGGTCAACAAATAGTGAACTACTTGTTGAAGTATGCTACAGGCCCCCTAACATAAAAGATGAAGAAGAATTCCAGCTCCTTTCTCAGACTGAAATGGCTGGGAAGCAGGGCAATTTTTATGGGGGTGATTTTAAATATCCTAATATTGATTGGACAAATGGAACTGCACACTCAATAAAGGCTTTCCATTTGTAAAACTTATTCTAGGACAATTTCATGGAATGAATAGTGGAAGCCCCAACTAGGGGCTTTCAAACAGCACAGCGCTCATTACAAATGCAACTTATGCCATGTACACACAAGTGGACTTTTCATCGGACTCAACTCCGAAGGACTTTTCAACGGAGTTGCGACGGAGTTTCGCTAAAACGGACTTGCCTACGCACGATCACACCAAAGTCCGACCATCTAGAACGCGGTGGCATACACCAGGTCCGACGAGACTATAAAATGGAAGTTCAATTGCAAGTGCGCCACCCTTTGGGACCCTTCTGCTAATTTTGTGTTTATCTCGTGTAAGTAGAAGTTTGGTGAGAGACGATTCGCGCTTTTCAGACTCGTGTTTTTTCAGATAGTTTAACTATTGTGCAGTTTGTGCTTGTAGGGTTTGTATCTGCTTTTCAGTGCGTGTAGTCAGTTCGCATTGTTTTTTTCAGTGCGTTCTTGTCCGCTCGTTGCTGATTTTCAGCTCGCTCTTTACAGGCCTTGCTGTTCTTCAGTGTGTTCTGTTTAAGTTCGTTCTGACCAGCCGACCGTTTTGAAGCCATGTTGCGTGTACGCACTCATCATAGAGTTTGTGCTTTGCTTGGGCTTGGTGTTGTAGTTGATTCTTCGACCCAAGCCCAGTCCATGAACAGGGTGGGGAGGAGTTCATGGACCAAGAATTGGTTGCTCCAGTGTAACCAATTCTCTCACATGCCTTTGCTTCGTGAGATCCATGAGAATAATCCTGACGATTTCAGGAACATTCTCAGGATGACAGACCCTGTTTTTCACAGTTTGTTGGCTTTGCTGACCCCTTATATCAGTAGACAGGATACCTGCATGAGGCAAGCCATCACTCTGGAGCAGAGGCTAGTTACCACGTTGCGGTACTTGGCGACTTGGAGAAGCCTGCAGGACCTTAAGTTCTTGACAGTTCTTGACATCTCCCCCCAGGCTCTGGGGATCATTATTCCAGAGACCTGTTCTGCTATAATTCAGGTCCTGCAGAAAGACTATATTAAGGTAAGATGTATCCTTTAAAATCACATTTTATTGTATTTAATGTTTTCTAATGTATTGTATTTCTTTCCTCAATCCCTAATTACCATGATTGCAATATGCTGTGAATGTCCCCTTTGTCCTCATGCATGCTGTAATCTTTTAATGCTCTTTTTTGTCCTTGACACAATGCTCTCTCCCGCTGTAATGCTGTGTGAGCGGTGCGCAATGACTTATATAGGCATGGGGCACGCCGGTGACCCCGCCCCCTTATGATGTCTCAGTCCCGGGGCATGATGGGACTGTGACGTCATAGGGGCGATGTCACCTGGTGACCACGCCCCATGCCTATATAAGTCATCGCGCACCGCTCACACAGCATTACAGCGGGAGAGAGCGTCATGTCAACATCAGAAGAAGGAACAAGACATAGTTACATAGTTACATAGTTACATAGTTAGTCAGGTTGAAAAAAGACACAAGTCCATCCAGTTCAACCTTAAAAACAATAAATAAATAAAATAAAAAATATCGTATAATCCAATATACCCAATTTTATACCCTCAGTTGATCCAGAGGAAGGCAAAAAACCCCAGCAGAGCATGTTCCAATTTGCTACAGCAGGGGAAAAAATTCCTTCCTGATTCCCCAAGAGGCAATCGGATTTTCCCTGGATCAACTTTACCTATAAATGTTAGTACCCAGTTATATTATGTACATTTAGGAAAGTATCCAGGCCTTTCTTAAAGCAATCTACTGAGCTGGCCAGAACCACCTCTGGAGGGAGTATATTCCACATTTTCACAGCTCTTACTGTAAAGAAACCTTTGTGTATTTGAAGATGAAATCTCTTTTCCTCTAGACGTAAAGAGTGCCCCCGTGTCCTCTGGGTTGACCATAAAGAGAATAACTCAACACCAAGATCACTATATGGACCCCTTATATATTTGAACAAGCTGATCATATCCCCCCTCATTCTCCTCTTCTCAAGAGTGAATAAATTCAGTTCCTCTAATCTTTCCTCAAAGCTGAGCTCCTCCATGCCTCTTATCAGTTTGGTTGCCCTTCTCTGCACTTTCTCCAGTTCCCCGATATACTTTTTGAGAACTGGTGCCCAAAACTGAACTGCATATTCCAGATGAGGTCTTACTAATGATTTGTAGAGGGACAAAATTATATCTCTCTCTCTAGGGTCCATACCTCTCTTAATACAAGAAAGGACTTTGCTCGCTTTGGAAACCGCAGCTTGGCATTGCATGCTATTATTGAGCTTATGATTTACCAAAACACCCAGATCCTTCTCCACCATGGATTCCCCCAGTTATACTCCCCCTAGCATGTATGATGCATGCATATTCTTAGCCCCCAAGTGCATAACTTTACATTTATCAACATTAAACCTCATCTGCCACATAGTCGCCCAATTAGACAGTGCATTGAGGTCGGCTTGTAAATTGGAGACATCCTGTAAGGACGTTATTCCACTGCATAGCTGCATAGCTATTCATGTATGTATAATTACTCATTTTTTACGTCTACCTACTGATGCAGCAATTTACCATGTACTGTATGGTTGTTTTATGGATATGTATCGTGTGTAATGATTGATGTTTTGTTTTTACTTTTGCTGATAACTTGGCCACTATGCCGGGTAATGCACACTTATTGCTATTCCCATTTGGTTATACAGCATTTTGTAATAAATTAAATGATTTTATTGCATTCTTATGTATGTGTGCCTAATTTCTCCCACCTCACTCAAAGTCCCAGGGCAACCTCCCTCTTGTTTTTTGTGCATTTAGGGATAGAGGTGGTTGATTGGTCACTCCAGACCTTAATTTTCCCTTTTTTCTATATTACCCGGGTGGAAGACACCCAATTTGCCCATTATTTTGGTCTGTTCTGACTGCTGGCCACAACTCATTTGCATATCCAGTGCAATATTATATTTTGCTCAGTTAGGTTTTGCTTCCGCTGCCTCTGAGGGCACACCTTGGTGAGCTGGGTTCCCCCTCGCTTTTTACCTTGAGGGTGTTGTGGTTTGTCTAGCTCGGGGGCTGCATTGTGCACCAGGGAGGTTTTTGTAACCTCCTGCTGTCCTCGTCTGCCCCCCGGGACGGGCGTGGCCACCTGCACTTCGACGCCATGTTCTCCGCGCCCACACTGTGACGTCCTTTGACTCCAGTTGTGGGCTGTGTGGAACATCCCGGAGGCAGGGATGGTGTCTGCTAGCACACGCCTCCCTCGACGGCTGACGTCTTTGACGCCAGTCCGTCGCCTCCGTACATGACGCTGGGGGCGGAGCTTATGGATCCACCGTGGGTTTATCTAGGTGCATGGCATGGCTGTGGTTCGCAGTTGATCTCTACTGGTCTGACGTTATGGTTCTAGGTTTGGGAGTGCACCGTCCAGGCTGGGGTTGTCTCAACCCTCATCAGGTATTGTTTCATTTTTGTTTCTCACACTCATTGTGTGGGTGACATTATCCTCTTACACCATATAGAGTTTGTTATTCTTTTGTTACTACCTACTCCCATATTTCCATCATCTTTTTTCTTTTCACTTATATTTTTAGTTTATTTTTAGTTTTTCATATTCTGCTCTACCCCATAGCCTCCCTACCTATACCTTTTGCCAATCCTCTTGGGTATTTACGTTATATACTGCTCAGACCAGTATACCCCACATATATATATGTACATGTCTGAGACCCACACATTTCTATACACATCCTACTATATATTTTTTAGATACGCTTTTGGGTTTCATCGCACATCCTCTACTACATGCCCCATGCAGTCTGTGCCATGCATCTGGATTTTCCTCATTGTGGTTTCCGTTCGCTGAGCCCCCTCAGCCCCCGAGCTGGACTTCCTTTCATTGCCGTCTTGACATCAGCGTTCAGTAACCTAACCCAGTGGAGTGGTAAGTATGAGGTCTTGTTTATCTCTGACCTCTTCTGATAACCACTACACTCCCCCCACCCCCATTTTTTCATTCATATACATATACCCATTTACCCTATTATACTTTGTTTCAGACATTATATCCATGCATCTGCCCCTGAAGAGCGAGCAGAGACTCGCGAAATGCGTAGGGTACCACCGATGCTCTTTATATGTTTTTTACTGCTGGGTTGTTGTTGTGTTGTGGGTACTATTACTCACACATTGCTTTATTCATGTATGTATAATTACTCATTTTTTACGTCTACCTACTGATGCAGCAATTTACCATGTACTGTATGGTTGTTTTATGGATATGTTTTATGGATATGTATCGTGTGTAATGATTGATGTTTTGTTTTTACTTTTGCTGATAACTTGGCCACTATGCCAGGTAATGCACACTGATTGCTATTCCCATTTGGTTATACAGCATTTTGTAATAAATTAAATGATTTTATTGCATTCTTATGTATGTGTGCCTAATTTCTCCCACCTCACTCAAAGTCCCAGGGCAACCTCCCTCTTGTTTTTTGTGCATTTAGGGATGGAGGTGGTTGATTGGTCACTCCAGACCTTAATTTTCCCTTTTTTCTATATTACCCGGGTGGAAGACACCCAATTTGCCCATTATTTTGGTCTGTTCTGACTGCTGGCCACAACTCATTTGCATATCCAGTGCAATATTATATTTTGCTCAGTTAGGTTTTGCTTCCGCTGCCTCTGGGGGCACACCTTGGTGAGCTGGGTTCCCCCTCGCTTTTTGCCTTGAGGGTGTTGTGGTTTGTCTAGCTCGGGGGCTGCGTTGTGCACCAGGGAGGTTTTTGTAACCTCCTGCTGTCCTCGTCTGCCCCCCGGGACGGGCGTGGCCACCTGCACTTCGGTGCCATGTTCTCCACGCCCACACTGTGACGTCCTTTGACTCCAGTTGTGGGCTGTGTGGAATATCCCGGAGGCAGGGATGGTGTCTGCTAGCACACGCCTCCCTCGACGGCTGACGTCTTTGACGCCAGTCCGTCGCCTCCGTACATGACGCTGGGGGCGGAGCTTATGGATCCACTGTGGGTTTATCTAGGTGCATGGCATGGCTGTGGTTCGCAGTTGATCTCTACTGGTCTGACGTTATGGTTCTAGGTTTGGGAGTGCACCGTCCAGGCTGGGGTTGTCTCAACCCTCATAAGGTATTGTTTCATTTTTGTTTCTCACACTCATTGTGTGGGTGACATTATCCTCTTACACCATATAGAGTTTGTTATTCTTTTGTTACTACCTACTCCCATATTTCCATCATCTTTTTTCTTTTCACTTATATTTTTAGTTTATTTTTAGTTTTCCATATTCTGCTCTACCCCATAGCCTCCCTACCTATACCTTTTGCCAATCCTCTTGGGTATTTACGTTATATACTGCTCAGACCAGTATACCCCACATATATATATGTACATGTCTGAGACCCACATATTTCTATACACATCCTACTATATATTTTTTAGATAGGCTTTTGGGTTTCATCGCACATCCTCTACTACATGCCCCATGCAGTCTGTGCCATGCATCTGGATTTTCCTCATTGTGGTTTCCGTTCGCTGAGCCCCCTCAGCCCCCGAGCTGGACTTCCTTTCATTGCCGTCTTGACATCAGCGTTCAGTAACCTAACCCAGTGGAGTGGTAAGTATGAGGTCTTGTTTATCTCTGACCTCTTCTGATAACCACTACACTCCCCCACCCCCATTTTTTCATTCATATACATATACCCATTTACCCTATTATACTTTGTTTCAGACATTATATCCATGCATCTGCCCCTGAAGAGCGAGCAGAGACTCGCGAAACGCGTAGGGTACCACCGATGCTCTTTATATGTTTTTTACTGCTGGGTTGTTGTTGTGTTGTGGGTACTATTACTCACACATTGCTTTATTCATGTATGTATAATTACTCATTTTTTACGTCTACCTACTGATGCAGCAATTTACCATGTACTGTATGGTTGTTTTATGGATATGTATCGTGTGTAATGATTGATGTTTTGTTTTTACTTTTGCTGATAACTTGGCCACTATGCCAGGTAATGCACACTTATTGCTATTCCCATTTGGTTATACAGCATTTTGTAATAAATTAAATGATTTTATTGCATTCTTATGTATGTGTGCCTAATTTCTCCCACCTCACTCAAAGTCCCAGGGCAACCTCCCTCTTGTTTTTTGTGCATTTAGGGATGGAGGTGGTTGATTGGTCACTCCAGACCTTAATTTTCCCTGTTTTCTATATTACCCGGGTGGAAGACACCCAATTTGCCCATTATTTTGGTCTGTTCTGACTGCTGGCCACAACTCATTTGCATATCCAGTGCAATATTATATTTTGCTCAGTTAGGTTTTGCTTCCGCTGCCTCTGGGGGCACACCTTGGTGAGCTGGGTTCCCCCTCGCTTTTTGCCTTGAGGGTGTTGTGGTTTGTCTAGCTCGGGGGCTGCGTTGTGCACCAGGGAGGTTTTTGTAACCTCCTGCTGTCCTCGTCTGCCCCCCGGGACGGGCGTGGCCACCTGCACTTCGGCGCCATGTTCTCCACGCCCACACTGTGATGTCCTTTGACTCCAGTTGTGGGCTGTGTGGAACATCCCGGAGGCAGGGATGGTGTTTGCTAGCACACGCCTCCCTCGACGGCTGACGTCTTTGACGCCAGTCCGTCGCCTCCGTACATGACGCTGGGGGCGGAGCTTATGGATCCACTGTGGGTTTATCTAGGTGCATGGCATGGCTGTGGTTCGCAGTTGATCTCTACTGGTCTGAAATTATGGTTCTAGGTTTGGGAGTGCACCGTCCAGGCTGGGGTTGTCTCAACCCTCATCAGGTATTGTTTCATTTTTGTTTCTCACACTCATTGTGTGGGTGACATTATCCTCTTACACCATATAGAGTTTGTTATTCTTTTGTTACTACCTACTCCCATATTTCCATCATCTTTTTTCTTTTCACTTATATTTTTAGTTTATTTTTAGTTTTCCATATTCTGCTCTACCCCATAGCCTCCCTACCTATACCTTTTGCCAATCCTCTTGGGTATTTACGTTATATACTGCTCAGACCAGTATACCCCACATATATATATGTACATGTCTGAGACCCACACATTTCTATACACATCCTACTATATATTTTTTAGATACCCTTTTGGGTTTCATCGCACATCCTCTACTACATGCCCCATGCAGTCTGTGCCATGCATCTGGATTTTCCTCATTGTGGTTTCCGTTCGCTGGGCCCCCTCAGCCCCCGAGCTGGACTTCCTTTCATTGCCGTCTTGACATCAGCGTTCAGTAACCTAACCCAGTGGAGTGGTAAGTATGAGGTCTTGTTTATCTCTGACCTCTTCTGATAACCACTACACTCCCCCCACCCCCATTTTTTCATTCATATACATATACCCATTTACCCTATTATACTTTGTTTCAGACATTAAATCCATGCATCTGCCCCTGAAGAGCGAGCAGAGACTTGCGAAACGCGTAGGGTACCACCGATGCTCTTTATATGTTTTTTACTGCTGGGTTGTTGTTGTGTTGTGGGTACTATTACTCACACATTGCTTTATTCATGTATGTATAATTACTCATTTTTTACGTCTACCTACTGATGCAGCAATTTACCATGTACTGTATGGTTGTTTTATGGATATGTATCGTGTGTAATGATTGATGTTTTGTTTTTACTTTTGCTGATAACTTGGCCACTATGCCGGGTAATGCACACTTATTGCTATTCCCATTTGGTTATACAGCATTTTGTAATAAATTAAATGATTTTATTGCATTCTTATGTATGTGTGCCTAATTTCTCCCGTCTCACTCAAAGTCCCAGGGTAACCTCCCTCTTGTTTTTTGTGCATTTAGGGATGGAGGTGGTTGATTGGTCACTCCAGACCTTAATTTTCCCTTTTTTCTATTCCACTGCATAGCTTAGTGTCATCTGCAAAGACAGAAATGTTACTTTTGATCCCAGACCCTATATCATTTATAAAATTATTAAAAAGTAAGGGTCCCAGCACTGAACCTTGGGGTACACCACTGATAACCTTAGACCATTCAGAGTAAGAATCATTAACCACTACTCTCTGAATTCTGTCTTATAGCCAGTTTTCTATCCATTTACAAACTGATATTTCCAAGCCTCTAGACTTCACCTTACACATGAGCCGTGTGTGGTGAACTGTGTTGAACGCTTTTGCAAAATTCAAGTATACCACATCCACAGCCACCCCTCTGTCCAAGGTTTTACTTACCTCTTCATAAAAATAAATCAGGTTTGTCTGACAACTTCTGTCTTTCATGTCCCCCATGCTGTCTGTTGCTTAAAATGTTTTTTTCCAGCAAGAACTCGTCTTTTTGTGGTCTTTTATTAAACGCTCCAGTATCCTCCCGACTACAGAAGTTAAACTAACAGGTCTATAGTTACTTAGCAAAGACTTTGATCCCTTTTTAAATATAGGCACCACGTTCACCCTGCGCCAATCCAGTGGCACTGTTCCCGTCATTAATGAGTCCCTAAAAATTAGATACAATGGCTTTGAAACTACAGAGCTCAATTCTTTTAGGATCCGTGGGTGGATGCCATCAGGTCCAGGTGCTTTATCCACCTTTATTCTGTCTAAATATTTCTGGACCATATCACTTTTGAGCCATTGTGGATCATTCAGGGCTGTGTCACTACCACCCCCATTATGGACATGAGCTCCCCCATGCTCCTTTGTATACACAGAGCTGAAAAAAGTATTTAATAAATTTGCCTTCTCTTTGTCCTCAGTCACCCACTCTAGATTATTTTGTAAAGGGCCTACATGCTCAGACCTGGCCTTTTTACTATTAATATATTTGAAGAATTTTTGGGGGTTTGTCCTACTATCTTTTGCAATCTGTCGTTCGTTTTGAATTTTTGCATCCTTGATTTCCTTTTTACATGTTCTGTTAAATTCTTTGTAACATTTAAACGACACTAGTGTTCCTTCATTTTTATATTTTTTAAAAGCTCTGTTCTTATTGTTTTATAGCTTCTTTAACTTTTGAGCCACATTGGTTTTGTTTTTAGCCTTTTCAACTTATTGCGCATGGGAATATACTTTGCAGTGAGGTCCCAAACAGTCTTTTTGAAGAATTCTCATTTCTGTTCTGTGTTTATCAATGCAAATATTCCCTCCCAGTCTAAATCCTGGAGAGCAGCCCTCATCCTTGGAAACATTGCTCTCTTGAAGTGAAGTGTTTTTATCTTTCCCGTATGCATTTCTTGTTTACAGCTAACATCAAATGAAATCATGTTATGATCACTGCTACCCAGGTGTTCCTTAATCTGGACATTAGTAATAAGCTCTGCATGGTTTGAGATTACCAGGTCCAGCAGGTCCTAGTTGGGGCCTCAATAAACTGGACCATAAAATTGTCCTGTAATAGGTTTATAAATGTTTGCCCTTTAACTGTCCCAGTAGTGCCATTACTCCAGTCAATTTCTGGGTAGTTAAAATCCCCCATTATTTTCACTGTCCCAGCCCTTGCAGCCCTTTCTAACTATCTGTGCAGGGAGCCGAGTCTCCACCTCCTCGTCAACATTGGGTGGTCTATAACAAACTCCAATGATTAAATTTGAACTACGCACATCTATATGCAGTTCCACCCATAATGCTTCAGACTCATCACACTCTTCTTCAACCAGGTCCTCTTTCACACTTGCTTTGAGATCACTTCTCACATAGAGACATGCCCCGCCACCTTTCCTTTTTACCCTGTCTCTCTGAAAGAGTGCATAGCCAGGAATATTACCGTAATAGCCCAGTCATGTGAGGATTGAAGCCAAGTTTCAGCAATACCGATTACATCATATCTCTCCTCATGCACCAGAGCTTCCAACTCACCTATTTTGCTTGGCAGACTTCTGGCATTGGTGTACAAACACTTTAATGCATTATTACATTTTGCTCTGGTGTTTTTCATATTATTTTAAGTAGTACAAATGGCACTATAATTTCCAATGGCTGTTTGCAACATTGGAAATTTCTTGTCACCTGCTATAACCCCCCCATCTATCCCCATTCCACCCTCCATTAATGTCTGACCCCTAACTGACCTGCCTGCCCGATGTATATCTAGCTCACCCTCACCCCTCAATCCTAGTTTAAATACTCCTCCAGCCTTCCCCTAAACCTCTCCCCCAGCACAGCAGACCCCCAAGTCGGTGGAGAAGACCGGGCCACCGCTAGCAAAAGAGCGGCAAAAGAGCAGAAGATAGCGGAGGAGCCCGGCAGAAGATCTGGAGAGCGGGAGAAGAACCGGACACTGGGAGAAGAGGCCAGAGAGCGGGAGAAGAGGCCGGAGAGAGCAGAGAAGTCAGAAGAAGACCCCCAAAGTCGGAAGAAGACCCCCGGAGCTGACTAATAAATTACTTTAAAAACCTGTGTAGTGTGTTTTTTTTATTGACACTTTACCCCCCAGGTGAATGGGTAGGGGTACGATGTACCTCATACTCATTCACATAGAGTGGGGGGGCTGGGATCTGGGGGCCCTCTTATTAAAGGGGGCTCCCGGATTCCGATAAGCCCTCCGCCGGCAGACCCCGACAACCAACGTCCAGGGTTGTCAGGAAGAGGCTCTTGTCCTCATCAACATGTGGACAAGATGCTTTGGAGTGGGGGGCCGCAAGGTGCCCCCTTGCCCAAAAGCGCCCACCCCCCATGTTGAGGGTATGCGGCCTGGTATGGTTCGGGGGGGCGCTCGCTTGTCCCCACCCTCCTTTCCTGACCGGCCGGGCTACGTGCTCAAATAAGGGTCTGGTATGGATTTTGGGGGGACTCCCACGCCGTTTTTTCAGAAAATGTAGAAAATGAAGGCAATATCAGACATTATAATGTCAAAAATGTCTTGATATTGCCCTAAATCAGATGGGGTGATGTCACCCCTGTAAAAGCCACATTTTGAAAATGCACACAAATTGGGATTCCAAATAGGTAATGTCAACATGTGCTATCTCCCATCATGGGAGATCAATGGATGTGTTTTGTGGGTGCAATCCCTTCCTCTCACCTACTAGCGTTATGAGGAAGGGGTTGCACATACAAAACACGTACATTGAGATCCCCTGATGACAGATAGCACATGTTGACACACCGTGTGCATCTTCAAAATTTGGCTTTTAAAATTTAAAAAGATTAAAATCCCAGAATGTGGGCATCTAAAAAGGAAATGAAGAACATGATCAATTTCGTTTTAGGGAAAAAGGGATTAAATTCTCCCCAAAACATCGATCATGTTCTTCATTTCCTGCTGCATGATGTCCAGCCGATTGCGCATGATGTCCAGGCTATTGCCCATGGCATCAATCTCCCCATTCCAGGCCATGATCTGGCCAATCAGTCTTTGGGCACTGTTGGTGGAAAAAGGTTCCACCGCGTCCCCTTCCACAACCAGCACATCACCTAAAATTGATGAAAAAACATATATTTAGAAATATTTAGGCATACATAGATTACCTGAAGGTGGGGTGTCAGACACTCATCTGGTGGGGCGCCCATATCGCCCACTTCCTCCACCTCTCCTTCCTCCACATTCTCGGGGGGCTGGGGCTTACTTGCCATTCAGGCTGTCGAGGTCGGGGGTCCCTGGGATCCTATTGTCTGAGTCTTTTCTTCCCTATGAGAATGAAACCAAAGGTATACTTAGCACACAGATATTCGAGTCCAGAAATAGGAATATGAAACATTGATTTGAAGTGGTGTACAATTGTCTTTTTGGGAAGAGATCCAAGTTGAAGACATGATTAAAATTCCCTTTTTTACCAAGCTGGAATACTTACCTTTTTTTGGCTAAGTTTCACAGATGGAGACACCCCAAGTATTCACTGGAGCACCAGTGTGGGTTACCCTAAAAAATGTGCTCTGGTGTCCCACACTAGTGCTCCTGAGTACAGATGCGTAAACAGCTGCTGAGTGTCCTCTCCTTACATTCCACTGAATCAAGTTTGCAATTCATTCAAGTTTCAAAGACATCTAAACAACAATGTCCTAAACTTCTTTTAATAAGACAAATTAGCAAGACCAAAAATGTAGTTCAAACCCTGTATCAACTAAATACATTGTATATATTGTCAAACAATGTTTTCTTCAAACGATGTTTCCTACTAACGATGTTTCCTATGAACTAAAAATGTGTCCACGAACACGAAAGTAGCCATTTAAAACTGTACAACAGTAAAGAAAAGCACATGGAGCAGCATGCAAGTTTATAATCAGAATAGGAACACACGACAAGTACTTTTTTGAAGCACTTTCTTTATTCTTCTGTACTGATCCAGCTCCCTCAGTTTAAGGTCGGACCAGCATTTCCTTAATTGGTTTTTGGAGCGGCGTACCCCAAAATTATGCTGCAGAGTCTTCACAACTTTTGACATGATTTTGGCCTTCAGCTGGGTGTACGGTCCATGCTTCCCATCATAATCACTCCTCCGCAAGATGTACATCATCTCCACCATTTGCTCAAAGGCCATATTGGAGGCCTTAAATCTCTTCTTCACGGATCGGGACGTTTCGGGCTCCGGGCTTTCCTCGCTACTGGAATAATTTCCAAATACCTGCTGTGTCTCCGCCATGTTGCTCCTAAATGCGCACCGTAGAGAGAAGGGGCAGGGAATATTCATGAAAAAGAACATCAGGAACAGGCGATGCAGGCGAAGTTTTATGCATGCGTAGTGTATATAAAGCTAACACGAATGTGCTGTACGTACGTTCTGTGCGTAGAAATGGGGGCGGGGAATATTCGTGAAAAAGAATGTCAGGGGCCGGCGATGCAGGCGGAGTTTCACGCATGCGCAGTGTATATAAAGCTAACACGCATGTGTCCTACGTACGTTCTGTGCACTGAGGAAAGAGGTACTGAAGTTGCGAGCATCCGAAACAAAGGTACATTTTATTAAATTTGGAACATCAGTGGCATATACTGCTTAAAGATTGAGGCCTATGTTGGGATAAGATTATGAGAGTTTAGGCTACCATTAGTGTTTTTGTCTTGTGTATTGTCTTACAGAAAAAATGAATAATAAGTTTAAGGACCCTGAATTCATGTCCCAATTTATTGACAAGTACAGGGAGATGAGGAATCTGTGGGAGGTCAAACACAGTGCATATTACAATAAACCAGTAAGGAAGGAAAGGCTGGAGAGACTTCTGGCATTTGTGCAGACTTTGATCCCAGAAGCAACCATGAATATTTTGTGACGTAAAATTGGGCTCTTGAGGAATATGTATAGAAGGGAGCATAACAAGATCCAGGCTTCCCTGAGATCAGGAGCATCTGCAGATAATGTGTATGTACCCAGGCTGTGGTACTTCGAAAAACTGCATTTTCTTGATGACCAGACTGAAGCCAGGGAATCTCTTTCGACCCTTCCCTCCACCCTTCCCTGCAGCCTTCCCTCCACCCTTCCCTCCACCATTCTGGAAGAACCGGATGCGCCCAGCTGGAGCCAGGTATATTATTTTTAGATATATTTAGTGTCCTAATATTAATGATGTTAACTAGATGTTATAATTGATTACCTATTAAGGATTTTATCCAAAAATGATGCATACATATCAATTGACAGTAGTGGACAAAAATGTTTGTCACCAGCTTGAAAAAATGCTGGGGTCAGAATGATATTCTTTTATATGTATTAACATTGAATTTGAAAGTCATGAACTGAAAATTGTGTGTGATTGATCCAAAAACTAAAACTATGTCCCTTTTTTATACACAGGATGAGCTCAGCCAGGACGAGGGTCTGGAAAGTGGCAGGCAGGAGGAGGCTAGGCCCAGACAGCCAGGAGTGACAGCCAGGAGGTGGGCGGGCCCCGTGTCAGCCAGGAGGTGGCTGGGCCCAGTAGGAGCCTCACCCAATCGCAGGTGCCTCCCCCCTGCCTTCATACAAAAAGGCCCAGGAAGGGCACGGTGACAGAGGAGGCATCACTGCGCCTCATTAGAGAAGCTACGAATGTCCTCAGGAGCCCCCCTAAAGCTGAAGAGGACTATGGCTGCTATATAGCCAGCAGGTTGCTCGAATTGGAGAAGGGCCAATGCCTCCTCTGTGAAAGAATTATTTGTGATGCCCTTCACAAGGGGCTGAGGGGCGAGTTAACTGCCAACAGCCAAATATATGAGCAAGCCCCTCCTCCTCCTCCTGCCACAAGTCCACCACCAGAGCCACAGGCTCCAAGGAAGGCTGCAGGGAAGGCTGCAGGGAAGGCTGCAGGGCAGCGAGGAGGGAAGGCTGCAATGAAGACCTGGGTTCAGTCTGGTCTGACAGAAGATGCAGGCTGGTGTAGCACCACAGCCTGGGGACATGATGCTGCTGGTCTTGTTCTCTGGGATTCCTGGACCAGATTGTGCTCCCTATTATATGGACTCCTCAAGATCCCAATTTTCTTTTCCACAGATTTGATGTGTGCCCTGGAGCCAAAAGGCTTCACAAATTCCATAAGTTTCTCCAGCGTTGCCTTCATCTTTATTTTGTTAACCAGAATAAATGGATATTTTATTTTCTGAAAATACTTGCCTGTGTGTTTTTATTCAAATACATTTCTAAAAGGCAATGTCAAATTAACAAGGAACACCAACCTCCTTGAGGTTCCAAGAAAAACAAAAATATAATGTTATTGTGTTAACTTGACACACAAAAAAATAAAACATTAATAATGTTATTGTGGTAACTTGACACACAAAAAAATAAAACATTATTAATGTTATTGTGGTAACTTGACACAAAAAAAATATGGAGATCACTAAAAAATAATTTTTAAATAATCATAAAAAGAGATCTTGATGAAATCAAAAATAATAAAAGATGACTCAAAAAATAAATTTGTAAACATTATTATGGAGATCAGGCTTTTAAAAAATACAATATCATTCATGAGATCAAGAGAAATAATCCAGAAATCTGTTTGTGAGAACTCTGGGGGTTATTTACGAAAGGCAAATCCACTTTGCGCTACAAGTGCAAAATGGATTTGCCTTTCGAAAATAACCCCCTCTGTGTGAATATGAGCAGCAAAACAACTTCATTCTTCTAGCATTATAAAGAAGACAATAATGCGATGCATTAAACGATCACAGAATTTGCAGCGTGAGGAATGTGCTAGCTCCAATACGAAAACACTCATTTTACCAGACCGAGCACTTCTCGTACTTGCTTCAGTGCATGCGTCGTTTTTTGTCCGTCGGACCAGCTTAGCGGATTTCTCGATAGGAACTGGGTCTGGCAGAGTTCCGGCGGAAAGATTTGAAACATGTTCTATTTCTAAAGTTCGTCTGATTTTTCAACAACAGCAAAGGTCTGATGAAGCCCACACACAATCAAATTGTCCGACAAATTCGTTCCGTCGGACCTTTGCTGTCGAAAAGTCCCGGTCGCGGGGAGCGTCGTTGTGAATGATAGATCTACTGTACATCTGGGGACATAGTTTTATTTTATTCTTTAACCACTTGCTGCCCGCCATATAGCAATATGATTTTGGCAAAGGGGTTGTGTTATCCTAAACGGACATCATATGATGTCACTATGATATCAAGCCGCTGCGTACTCCCGGGGTTCTGCAACGTGGCTTTTATTATTTAGGTGTGTTAGTCTGACACACAGCAACTCCGATCTAGGTAAAGAGTCACTGACAGAGAGATCATGTCCAATCACAGCTGATCATGATGTAAACAGGAAGAGCCGTGGATCGGCTTCTCTTCACCTCACATCTGTCAGACACGAGTAGAGGAGAGCCGTTCAGCTGCTTCTCTGACAGGGGGGTCTGTGCTGATTGATTATCAGTGAAGCCCCTTTGAGGAGCCCACACTTACAAGGATGCCACCAGGACCACCAGGGATACCACCACTAGTCACCACCAGGTATGCCACCCTAGACCACCAGGGATGCCAATCAGTGCCCACAATTGGCATCACTGATTGGCAGGTATTATTGTTTGGCACTGATTGGCATCCGTCAGCACCATCCATTAGTGTACATCAGTGCCACCTATCAGTGCCCATTCATGCCCATCCGTGCCACCTATCAGTGCCCATCCATGCCTCCTATCAGTGCCCATCCGTGCCACTTATCAGTGCCACCTATCAGTGACCATCCATGTCACCTATGTGTACCCATCAGTGCTGCATATCAGTGCCACCTATCAGTGCCCATCAGTGCCACCTATCAGTGCCGCATATTAGAGCCCATCATCAGTGCCCATCATCAGTGCCACCTCATCAATGCCCATCAGTGCCAACTTTTAGTGCCCGTCAGTGCAGCCCCATCAGTGCCCATCAGTGAAGGAGAAAACTTACTTATTTACAAAGTTTTGTAACAGAAACAAAAAAAAAAAATGTTTTCAAAATTTTCGGTCTTTTTTAAAAATTTGTTTTGCAGAAAATAAAAATCCCAGAGGTGATCAAATACCACCAAAAGAAAGCTCTATTTGTGGGAACAAAATTATAAAAATCTAGTTTGGATACAGTGTAGCATGACCATGCAATTGTCATTCAAAGTGCGATAGCACTAAAAGCTGAAAATTGGTCTGGTCAGGAAGGTGTATAAGTGCTCGGTATTGAAGTGATTAATAAAGGAATTGTCAAAATCTGTCTGTGTTTTTATTACTTTTTGACACTTTTTTGGTGAGTGGGTAGGGGTACTATGTACCCCATACTCATTCACATGGGGGATTTGGGGGCTCCCTTGTTAAATGGGGATTTCAGATTCCGATAAGCCCCCCCCCGCAGACCCCCTCAACCACCGCGCAGGTTGTCGGGAAGAGGCCCTTGTCCTCATCAGAATAGAAATGTGTGTGGAAATCTTGCGCTAATTATAACTGTAGACTGCTGCACTTTTATCACTTCTTGGATACAAGGAGATAATTGAAAATAATTGAAAATGTAAAAGGTTGCGCTGTGTCATGAACAAAGAAAAACTCTTCCATTAGTATTCCACCAACTGGATGTGCTATCCACCGTTCCGAGTGATAAAGTATAACAATCCAAATGAAAATTAAATTGGCCTCTTACCAACTTAGATGATCTCTAAATTATGAGAGATCATCTAAAGCATGAGGTACGACAATGCCTGATGCCTAGCCACATCCTTTGTGTGTCTCCCGACCTCCAAGATGAATGGATGAATCTGACAGCTCCAGGCTCAGCATCCCAACACCTCTAACTCTGAACTCTGGCTCCACACTGAAAGTATATTCCACAGTTGCCCAGCACAGCTTGCCTCACTCAGGATGATCACCGTGCTTCACTCAGGTGTGTGTGCAAGATAAGGGAACACAGAAAGAGAGCTCATCATATAGTATGTAAAAAGAGGGGGTTTCTTTAAGCTAAAATATGCACTTACAACAGAGATAGTAATATTAGGCAGTAAAGAGAGGAGGATCCAGCATGGAGATCACCAACAAATCTGGGTGCTCATCATATCACAGCTCCCGTTTCCTTCCAACATGTTTCCCCTTAACAAGCTACATCTGGGAATGGAGGATCCTTCATGGGTTCATGGGGTGAAGTTGAATATGGTTGCTGAGAAGAAAAAAAAAATATCCATGATCGTACAAAGATAAATACACTGAAACAATTAATGTTATCTAAACCTGTAAGCAACTTACAGAACTCTATGTTCAAAACAATGGTGGGCAGCGATTCCTTAAAGCGTGGTCATCAGCAAAGTCGGTGCAGATGGATTAAGGTGTAGGAACAGCACTATGGCCACCACTAACAGGGGGGGGCCCTCCAAACAGCGCCCAGAAGGGAGGTCACAGCCCAAATGTCCACATGGGTACTGGGGTCTAAATAGAGTAATGGATGATATATATAGATGAGTGGTGCTGCGCTAGTCCTATATGTAAAACCAAAAGTGGTTTAAATGTTCATCATAATTTGTATCACCAAAGTATATATAAATAATAAAAAGTATTAAAAAACTAGTAGGATGACTCCTACAGGTGATGCGTCTCACTGGACTAAATAAAAATAATATGTAAGCAAATATATATAATAAAATATGCATATTACAAACTTAGATCACCATAATAAATATCTAGTTCAACATTAGTGACAAAAGACAATTTTAAATAAAGTGCAAAGTGATTTAGACTATATGCTTATACAGTCCAAAAGTGACAGTGTGCATTGTGCAAACAATGTGCACAATGTAAATGGCTACACCTCTAATTGCATACGGTGTTAATGAACAAAACTTCATATAAAGTGCAAAATGTGCAATGTGCTTCAGGGGTGGTGTGACGTCACGCGTAGGGACGGGATAGGCTGTACACACTGTGAGAAGCATACGAGCTCGCCGCTTGTCGGATACAATCATTGTCTTTCTCAATTGCTAATGACTTAGGACGGTGAGGGATGCGCAGGAGCCCCTAGGTGGATGAGAAAAAGAGCCCTTTTGGTCATATGCTGTTGCCCCATTACTTTAAGGTAAGGGGCCACTACCCACTGAAGTGTCTGCACACGAAGATGCACGAGATTTGATTCACCAAGCACTTTAACTGCCACATGTGCATGCTAGCACGTTGCTGTCACAGATTTCATTTAAAAAGGACATTTTTTTTTGTGTGAAATTCCTTTTTCATTATATATACCTTTATTTTTTTGGGACATTAATTACAGTATTTATTTCTGGAGTTGTTTGCACATTTTGCACTTTATATGAAGTTTTGTTCATTAACACCGTATGCAATTAGAGGTGTAGCCATTTACATTGTGCACATTGTTTGCACAATGCACACTGTCACTTTTGGACTGTATATGTATATAGTCTAAATCACTTTGCACTTTATTTAAAATTGTCTTTTGTCACTAACGTTGAACTAGATATTTATTATGGTGATCTAAGTTTGTAATATGCGTATTTTATTATATATATTTGCTTACACCCATATTATTTTAATTTAGTCCAGTGAGATGCATCACCTGTAGGAGTCATCCTACTAGTTTTTTAATACTTTTTATTATTTATATATACTTTGGTGATACAAATTATGATCAACATTTAAACCACTTTTGATTTTACATATAGGACTAGCGCAGCACCACTCATCTATATATTCAACTAAAAGGTCAGGTGTTTACCCGAATAGGTGCATGCAGCTTTTCCACCCTCAGCCACCTCCATATTTGATAGCGCAGGAATATTTCTCTTAAGTAATGGATGATAATTAAAGTTAATTCCTGGGGAATGACCAAAGCTTTTAAAAGATGTAAAAGATATATCTCAAAAGAATGGGTTTGATGCTAATAAATAACAAAATGAAAACCTATGTGGCTAAATTCTAGTGAAAAAAATAAATAGATGAAAAAAACAAGCCTTCAAAGACTACAAAGTAGAAGGGACACACTCAGCATTCCAGGATTCCCCAGATTTAGAAAGAATATAACAAAAAATGTAACATGTTGCTACAACAAGTAAAACAAATCCAACCTTTTTTCAAACATATCAGTAGTTAAAAGGTTATGAAAGAAGATATGTAGGCCTCATAACAGATGAACATGGGAAGTTAGTCACAAATGACAGGGCAAAGGCAGATGATGAGGAAGTAAGCAAAAACTTAGATAAAAGAGTGGCTGTGGATATAGTATACTTGGAATTTGAAAAAGCATTTGACACAATTCCCCACTCACTGCTAATGTATAAGTTAAATTGTATAGGCTTAGAAAATGTGTAAGTGGATAGAAAACAGGCTAAAGGACCATATTCAGAGAGTAGTGATTAATAATTCATACTCTGAATGGTTTAAAGTTAGTGGTCTAAAGGTTCAGTGTTTGGACCATTACTTTTTCACCTATTTTTAAATAATATAGAATTTGGGATTAAAGGTACTATTTCAGTGTTTGCAGATCACACCAAGCTGTATGATGGAATAACATCCTTGCAGGATGTCTCCAACCTACAAGCCAACCTTGGAGGGACAATAGATTCACATTTTTTCTAAAATAAAATAAAATAAATGTTTAAATATATGTGGAATGAAATAGAATGGAATATAATTAAACTCTACATATGGAAAGACCTGTGAAAATGTGGAATAGGCAGGGATGAGAAACTGACAGATCGCTCCCTCAATACAGAGCTCTGTATTGTTTACTAACAACAAGAGCTCTGGGCTGTGATTGCAGACAGCTGATCAGCAGGTCCTGGCCATGAATCATTGTACAATGATTCACCCCTGGGCGAGCCGGGCAGGGGGTGCGCCCTAAACCCTGAAGTAGACAGCAACGTACAGGTGCTTCACTTAGCCTACACCAGTCGCTCAGCCACAGCACATTGCGGGTGGGTGGCAAGAGGTTAAAGATATCACAGTTGGAATTAAGAGCTCAATCGCAGTGTTTGCTGATGTACCGAATTAGGCAGGGAAAAATTTGGCATAGGATGTAGCTTCATTACAGGAAGACCATGATAACATGAGGAGTTCTGCATCTACATGGCAGATAAGATTCAATATTAAGAAATGTAAAAGATCAAAAAATTACAAATAAATCTACCCCTTTACAATACACTGATTTGGACTCATCTTCAATATGGAGTTCAGTTTTGCTCACCAATCCTCAGGAAATATGTTACTGAATTAGAAAAAGTTCAGTGAAAGGCAACAAAATTAATAAACAATAAGCTGGGGACCCCAGCAGAAGATTACAGATATTTACTCTGGAGAAGAGGCAGAAGAGGAAATATGATTGAACTTTACCAAAGGTGACTCCAGTAACTGTAGTAAACTGTTTACTCTAAAGGTCCTTAACCACTTTCACCCCCTTCCTGCCCGGGCCAATTTTCAGCTTTTAGAGCTGTCACATTTTGAATGGCAATTGCACAGTCATGCAACACTGTACTCAAACAAAATACATTTTTAGCATTTTTTTTCCCACAAGTATAGCTTTCTTTTGGTGGTATTTGATCACCACTGTGTTTTTTATTTTTTTCGCTACGAATAAAATTTAAAAAAAAAGAGAAAATTTTGAAAAAATAACGTTTTTCTTCGTTTCTGTTATAAAACTTTGTAAATAGGTAAGTTTTTTCCTTCACTGATGAGGTTGCACTGACAGGCACTTATGAGGCGGCACTGATGGGCACTGATGAGGTGGCACTGATGGGCACTGGTGATGAGGCACTTATATGCAGCACTGATGTGCACTAATATCCGGCACTGATAAGCAGCACTGATAGGTGGCACTGATATGCAGAACTGATGGGCACTGATAGGTAACACTGATATGCAGCAATGGTAGGCACTCATAGGTGGCATTGATGGGCACTGATAGGCAGGACTGGTGGACGCTGTTGGGCGGTACTGATGGGCACTAATAGGCAGTACTGATTAGGAGGCATTGACAGGCAATCACTGATGGGCACTGATTGGCATCCCTGGTGGACTGTAGTGGGAATCCCTGGTGGGCATCCCTTGTGGGCTCTAGTGGGCATCCCTGGTAGGCTCTAGTGGTCATCCCTGGTCTAGTGGGCACCCTTGATGGGTCTGCACTGATAATCAATGCACTGATTATCAGCGCAAACCCCCCTGTAAGGAGAGCAGCCGATCGGCCCTCCTCTACTCATGCCTTGTCAGCGCAAATAAAGGGAAAGCTGGTAAACGGCACTTCCTGGTTACCATGTGATTGGACACAGCTCATCACATGGTAAAAAGCCTACGTCATAGGCTCTTTGCAGGAATCGGAGATGCGGTGTGTCAGGCTGACACACCACACCACTGATCGCCATACTGCACGCATCATATGACGCCCAGTCAGGATAATGCAACCCCTTTCCAGCCATCATTCTGCTATATGGCAGGTGGGAAGTGGTTAACGTGGATGTAAACCCAATTCATTAAATTTAGGCTGGGCACATACTGTATATCTGTAGTGTTTTCTTATCTCTCTCCAAAGCACTGAGTCTTGTGCGTTTCTTCTGTTCAGTAGCTATGTTATCAGCCTGATAATTTCTGACAAGTTCTCCAAGACAGAGATGAAAGCAGCCTGAAGTTTTTGTCCTGGGAGGTTGCTATAAATAGATTAGCACAGCGCTGGTCTATTCAGAGCAGAGCTCTTAACATTACTTCCTTCCTTTGCCAGGAGGAGTGGAGGAGGGTGTGCCTTTCCCCCAATCAGCTGACTCAGCTGTATGCCAATAATCCACTCCCAGTGCTGAACAGGAAGAGAAAACCTGTAACAGGATGTGCACTTTCTATAGGATATATAAAGATGAAGACAGCAGATATACATGTAAAACTTATGTAGGGAGATTTGTTTCATCCCTGTGTATCATCTGAGGCTATTCACTTCACTGGGTATATGTGAGGGTTTACATCCACTTTAAAAAGGATACACATCCATAATTTGAGATTAGAAAAAAGGATGTTTAACCCTAGAATACAGAAATGGTTCTTTACTGATAGAGTAAGAAGTAGTACTGGTTTTAGATGTAATCCACATGAAGCTCTAAACAGGGCTTCAGGTATTGTTGGGGGGAAAAAAAAATCACACACACACAAACACATATACCAACACACATAAACTATGTAACTATGTAAGAAATGTTTGCAAATGTAATTATTTCTGCTCTGTATTTTATTATCATCTATGAATTTGCATGTCATAAGTTCCAAGGTCGTCCCAGCATCTATTGTGTTGTATTATAGTTGTCATTACTGTTACACCTGTTACTGTAACACTATACTAGTTACATTCAAAGTAAACACTTGGAAATAATTAAGTCAATTTAAGTAAAGAATGAAGATAAGCAAAGATAAAGAATATTGCCATACAATTTCCAAAGGTGTTTCCCCTTTCAAGGATAGTAAATTCTTATAGGAGTAGAAAAAATCTTTTTTTTCTTCCTCTAATACCACTTTGATAGGTAGAATAGATAGATGCTTATCTTCGAGAAAGAAAGTAAATAACTAAATAGGGTAAGATCCTGGTTTACTAAACAGACTAGCACATGGTTCTGTGAAATACCTGTACCTAAAGAAATAATCACACTTTGGAAAGACGCCATTTGGGACTTTACTGGAATTTCTACTTGTGATTTTTATTCAAAAACTTTTTGTCACGAGTTTGGGTTAAAATCTAGGTCTAGATTCATAAAGATCATATGTTCTGTGTCTGTGGAAACTTACTTTCCATTAGAGTTGGGCGAACATTTTGGCCCAAGCATGAGTTTGGGCCAATTATTGGGGTGTTTGACCCTTTGCTTAGCCTGCCGAATGACCACAATGCACTGCGTCGCCAAACAGTACATTGGAAGCCCTACCTGACAGTGTGATTTGCAGTGTGATATTGGTGTGGAGAGCGATAGAACAGGGCTCTGTTCAGTGCTGCTAGTTAGTTAGTGTGCTATAGTATGCTATTTTTCTTCAATTGTCAGTGTAGAATATCAGTTTAGTGTGAATCTAGTGATAGTTCAGCGCGAGTGTAGTGTGACCATATATTTTTACTTTAGTGCTAGTTTTTGTGAGTGTAGTGTGACCATTCGTTTTTACTAGAAATGGGCCGAACACCCCCCGGTTCAGTTCGAACATGCAAACATTTTGTGCACACATGCAAACCCTGAGGGCGTGGCTAGCCACGGACTGAGATGGCCGATTGATCTCTCAGCTCCGCTCAGTCGTTGGACAGGAAGCAACACACAGCATTTAATCCAGGCTCATACCCCCTCTCTGCCTCACCAAAGAGGAGCGGAACCATCGGGCACCCGATCGGCATGTCCAGGAGCGGACACACCAGCATCCACAAGCCGCGCCACCTCACAGACTATTTTAGCAGAGCTGACATGCTGATAACCCAAGATGGCGCCGGCGCAGCACCGCACACCTCACTACCTGAAGCCAGGAGCTCACAGAAACACTTCTCTGAGGAGATGGACAATACAGCCCCAGCAGAGGAATTCTCTCAGCCCTTGCCCGCTGACAGAGATAAGGGAGCTGCTCAATCTCCAGCCCCTCACCTGCTAAAGCCCCCCTGCTTAAGAAGCAGCACTGGGATCCCCCAAAAACTGCAGGCCCTGAACTTCCATGCTCTGACTCACTAGCCACACTGCCTGCCTCTGACCAGCCAGCATCTGAGCATACACTTATGCTCATGCTGCTGTCACTACAACATGATATCCGCAATCAATTACAATCCTCGATCTCCATACTACATTCTAGAATAGACAAAGTAGAAGACCGCCATGATGATATTGAAAAACAGCTCACTGAGCACACTGCGGCCTATAATGAAATGGTGGATGCCCATGATCACTACAATGAGGAAATTCAATATTTGCAAGCCAAAGTCACAGATTTAGATGATTACTTGAGGAGGAAGAACATTAAATTTAGGGGGGTACCAGAATCTGTTAAACCTCCAGAATTGATCCCCTAGGTTCAACAATTATGCCTCACGCTTATACCTCAACTACGCCAAGCTGACATGGTTATTGAACCGGGCACATCGCCTTGTCAAACCCAACCACCTCCCCGCGTCTGTGCCTAGAGACGTACTTGCATGCATCCATTTCTTTCAAGTGAAAGAAAAGATCATGGCGGCTGTCAGATCCACCTCTCCGCTACCTGACCCTTACTCCTCTGTGTCCCTGTACAGTGACATCTCTGCTGCCACTGCTCAAAAGCAGAGAGAATTTTCACAGACCACCACAATCCTCAGGAAGAACAACATCCCATACAAGTGGGGCTTCCCTACCAAACTGGTAGTCACACACCAGAACCAGAGTACCACCATCTTTACTCCCAAAGATGGCATCAAGCGAATGCTCAACTGGGGCCTAATCACCCCACCACCGCCTGAACCACTACCTCAGCAGCCCCCAACATCAGCTCAAGATCCCAGGTGCCATACTCTTACTACCACCCGCAGGTAAAGACTACCAATGTCTCCACTCTTTTAAACTAGCAAGTGCCCCTTGGAAATTTTTGAGACATCGAACTTGCACCACCATACCTCAATTTTATCCCTGATGAGCGTACCAATATGTACACTCTTTACTCTATCCACCAGAGAAGGAAAAGTGCCAAGCACTTGAAAGACCCTTTGTTTATTTTTTCTTTTGTTTTATACCAAGTTCATAGTTTACCATTGTTTCTCACAGGTTTTATCTACTGCAGTATTGTATATTTGGTTGCCTTTAGATTATTGGCTAAGTTTTGACTACTGTGACTGTTTATTACAGGTCTACCCCCTCATACACAACCCTCTACATACCCACTAGCACCGTGCAACCCACACCCTCTCCCACCAACTATCCGCCTTTCAAAATGTCAATCACCTTCACATCCAATAACGCAAAGGGCTTAAACTCCCCTTACAAAAGAAGTTTACTGTGGAAGAAGTTTACTGTGGAAGAAGTTTACGGTGGAAGAAGCTTTAAACCATACCTCTGATATACTATTTGTACAGGAAACCCATTTTGCTTCCAGCAAACCCCCCTCCTGTTCCCACAAGCAATACCCACACTGCTACTTCACCAACGCAGCCAACAAAAAAGCAGGTGTTATGCTTGCCATACTCCATGGTCTCATTCCAACCACTCCACACTTTCATAGACCCTGATGGCAGATTCATAATTTTGAAGGCCACTATTAACAACCAGACCATTACCATTACTAATATCTATTTCCCCAATACCAATCAACATAAGTTCTACAAAATCTTGTTGAAGAAGCTGGAACCCTTCAAACAAGGCCCCTTGATTATCTGAGGTGACTTCAACCAAATTGTTGATACCTCGCTAGACACTTCTAATCCTGCCTGTAAATGCTCCACCTCTCTCTCCTCCCTGCTCCACTCGGAAGACCTCTACAATCCCTGGAGATGCCATCATGGCACCGAAAGAGATTACACCTTTTTCTCCCACACACAACACGCCTACTCTCAGATAGATCTCTTTTTGACTGACAAGCATACCCTGCAATTGGTCTGGGATACTAAAACTGGGCTTATCACGTGGTCTGACCACGCGCCTATCTCAATGAGGCTGTTTCCAGCACTCACAAACAAAAACAATACCATCTGGAGGCTTAATACCTCTATTATTGCAGGCCCGCTGTATCAAAAGCAGATTCTATTTGAGTTGCAACAATATTTCACGACTAATGACGTATCGGTGGACAACCCCACCATACTATGAAATGCACACAAAGCCTACATCAGAGGGCTCCTAATCAAATTAGGGGCCCATGAGAAAAAACAATATAATACCACTAGGAACAAGCTCCTAGATCAAATACGTACTCTTGAATGGGCTAAAAAAACAACAACCCTCCCCTCTGCTCAGCTCTGAACTACAAACAGCTAGACAGGCCCTCAGTGATCACCTCCACACAAACTTTGACTACCACCTCAAACGCCTCTGCTTACAATCCTACTCACAACACAACAAACCTGGGGCATACCTAGCTAAACAACTCAAACGCAAACTAACACAAACTAAAATCCCATTCCTTAACGACCAACATGGCATAAAACACACTAACCCTAAAGACATTGCGGACCAATGTAGTTCTTATTACTCCAAACTATACAACCTCACCAGTTCTAGCTCTGCCTTACCACCCTCCTCCTCCTCCGATACAGATGATTTCCTGCCAGCCTTCACCTCCCCAGGAACCTCCACAGGAACAAGTTCTTCAACTTTCCTCCCTGTTCTCCCCATTGGAAGTTGCAACAGCCATCTCCGCCCTGCCCCTTCATAAAGCTCCAGGCCCCGATGGGTTTAATAATGAATACTATAAAATATTCTCTAAACTCCTTACCTCCTATCTAGACCCCTCCTTCAACTTTACCGCAAACACTGGCTCCATTCCACCAGAATCCATCCAAGCTCCCATTACCACTATCCCAAACCCGGGCAAGCCCGCTGACCAGCCTGCCAGCTACAGACCCATCTCCCTGCTAAACACTGACACCAAGCTATATGCCAAACACTTGGCCACGCAACTATCTGACATCATACCACAACTAATTCATATTGACCAAGTGGGTTTTGTGGCTGGCAGACAAGCCTCGGACAGCACCCGCAGGTTTGTAGACCTGATACAGTAGGTGGAGCACCATCAAACACCTTCTCTGCTTATCTCCCTTGATGCAGAGAAGGCGTTTGATAGAGTGGACTGGTCCTACCTAACAGCGGTCCTACAGAAATTTGGTTTCTCTGGGACCATCCTACAGGCAATACTCGCACTCTACTCCTCCCCCAGCGCCAGAGTAATGACGTCTGGGCTCCTCTCAGATCCCTTCCATATCTCTAATGGGACATGTCAGGGGTGCCCACTTTAACCTCTGATATTTGCCCTGGTTATGGAACCCCTAGCCCAATCGATTAGAGATAACCCGCTAATCTCAGGAATAGCAATAGCAAATGAAACACACAAAATTGGCCTATACACAGATGATGTTATCATCTCCCTAACTGACCCTGTCACCTCGCTCCCCGCACCCCACAGCACCTTAGATTTAAAGTCTCCCTATATAAAATCAACTTTTCTAAATCCAGCATGCTAGGTATAGGACCAGACCAAAAAGCCAAACACAATGTTACCAATTGCATGTCTTTCTTATGGGCACCTAACGCCACCCTTACATACCTGGGCATACAACTGACCACGCCCTCATCACACCTACATTCAATCAACCTTAGTAATCTTACAGCCAAACTACAGAAAACCGTACAAGACCTCAAACACACAACTGCCTCCTGGGCAGGCAAAATCGCCCTCGCTAAAATGTATCTCCTACCCCATGTCTTATATGTTTTCCGAACCCTCCCAACGGCCTACTATAAAGCGGCAATACTTGACCAAGCCAAAACCTGGTGGAACACTACTCGACAAACCACGTGGTTACAAATAGAAAAAGTGGCACTCACCTCCCACCCCAAACTGATCCTGTGCGCCCTTTTCCTGCAACATCATGAGACTCACTCATTCCTTGACACTATTAATGCTACCATCCAGATACGGAAAGCCACCATACAATCCTCTAAGGGTATCCCACTATGCCTACTCAAACATATACCACTGGAAACCCTCCACATCCTCACCCCTGACATCAAAGTCACTGAGTGAATCATCATGGGAATCCCCACCATCGGAAATCTTTACCAGGGTTCCACCCTCAAGTCGTTCCAAAGTCTTCAAGCCACATTTTGCATAGGACATAAGGACTTTCTCAAATATCTTAGGACACGCTCAATTCTCTCTAAGATACAATGGTCTGAAAACTTACTTCCATGGTGCGTATTGACATTTTTCAACCTCAATACACCCCGCCAATGTGGAATCCTGTTCTGCTACAAGCTCTTCACTGAAACCTGCCCTACACCCAAATCCCCAACAATGCTAAAATGGTAACAATTACTACGACGCTCCTACAATCCCCAACAATGGCATCGCTCACTCCAAGCACCACTGAAAATCTCCAGATGCCTACTCCACTGGGAAACAGTCCAAAAAATATACCATAACTGGTACCTCACACCAACCAAACTTGCCCGTATATACCCAACTACAACCAATCTTTGTTGGAGAAATTGTGGATTCCCAGGCACCCCACTCCACATATGGTGGGACTGCCCAATCCTAACCATGCTATGGTCTATGCTCTCCAAGCTCCTTCTCTCCATTCTACCGGTTCCTGTATCCCTAACTCCACAAATGGTACTATTGGGCCTTGACATGGAACTTTGGCCTCGATCCTCATGCACTGTTATCCCCCATGTACTTATCGCTACACACTTAGCCATTGCCAAGAACTGGAAATCCATTCATCCCCCCTCCAGCTCGGAAATAACTACTCTCCTGAATAATCATTGCCTGATGGAATTTATGCATGCCAAAGCCCACCTACAAATTCCTAGATTCCAAACAAACTAGGACCTTTGGCTTAAACACCCTAAATGCATACCCCGAATGGACGAACTCCCACACAAATGACACCCCTACCCTGTAAGCATCCAAATGATGTAACCTTGTTCACATGTTTTGCTCCTCTCAGCACAATGTTTACCGTTGTTGTTACTTACTAAGGCTCACAGCTGTACTAAGCTACTTCCCCTAACCCTATGTAGACAGTGGCATCTCCAGCTTTCATATTTAGGGGGGGCACATGGGTGACAGGGACGAAAGTAGGGGGGCAACTATAAAATGAAATTATATACAGTCAGGTCCATAAATATTGGGACATCAACACAATTCTTATCTTTTTGGCTCTATACACCACCACAATCGATTTGAAATGAAACAAACAAGATGTGCTTTAACTACAGACTTTAAGCTTTAATTTGAGGGCATTTACATCCAAATCAGGTGAATGGTGTAGGAATTACAACAGTTTGTATATGTGCCTTCCACTTTTTATGGCACCAAAAGTAATGGGACAATTGGCTGCTCAGCTGTTCCATGGTCAGGTGTGTGTTATTCCCTCATTATCCCATTTACAAGGAGCAGATAAAAGGTCCAGAGTTCATTTCAAGTGTGCTATTTGCATTTGAAATCTGCTGCTGTCAGCTTTCAATATGAGATCCAAAGAGCTGTCACTATCAGTGAAGCAAGCCATCATTAGGCTGAAATAACAAAACAAGCCTATCAGAGAGATAAAAAAACATTAGGTGTGGTTAAATCAACAGTTTGGAACATCCTTAAAAAGAAAGAACGCACCAGTGAGCTCAGCAACACCAAAAGACCCGGAAGACCACGGAAAACAACTGTGGTGGATGACCGAAGAATTCTTTCCCTGGTGAAGAAAACACCCTTCACAACAGTTGGCCAGATCAAGAACACTCTCCAGGAGGTAGGTGTATGTGTGTCAAAGTCAACAATCAAGAGAAAACTTCACCAGAGTGAATACAGAGGGTTCACCACAAGATGTAAACCATTGGTGAGCCTCAAAAACAGGAAGGCCAGATTAGAGTTTGCCAAACAAAATCTAAAAAAGCCTTCACAGTTCTGGAACAACATCCTATGCACAGATGAGACCAAGATCAACTTGTACCAGAGTGATGGGAAGAGAAGAGTATGGAGAAGCAAAGGAACTGCTCAAGATCCAAAGCATACCACCTCATCAGTGAAGCATGGTGGTGGTAGTGTCATGGCGTGGGCATGTATGGCTGCCAATGGAACTTATTCTCTTGTATTTATTGATGATGTGACTTCTGACAAAAGCAGCAGGATGAATTCTAAAGTGTTTCAGGCAATATTATCTGCTCATATTCCGCAAAATGCTTCAGAACTCATTGGACGGTGCTTCACAGTGCAGATGGACAATGACCCGAAGCATACTGCGAAAGCAAGCAAAGAGTTTTTTAAGGGAAAGAAGTGGAATGTTATGCAGTGGCCAAGTCAATCACCTGACCTGAATCCGATTGAGCATGCATTTCACTTGCTGAAGACAAAACTGAAGGGAAAATGTCCCAAGAACAAGCAGGAACTGAAGACAGTTGCAGTAGAGGCCTGGCAGAGCATCACCAGGGATGAAACCCAGCGTCTGATGATGTCTTTGCTTTCCAGACTTCAGGCTGTAATTGACTGCAAAGTATTTGCAATCAAATATTAAAAAGTGAAAGTTTGATGGATGATTGTTAATCTGTCCCATTACTTTCGGTCCCTTTAAAAAGTGGGAGGCACATATACAAACCATTGTACTTCCTACATCGTTCACCTGATTTGGATGTAAATACCCTCAAATTAAAGCTGAAAGTCTGCAGTTAAAGCACATCTTGTTCGTTTCATTTCAAATCCATTATGGTGGTGTATAGAGCCAAAAAGATTAGAATTGTGTCGATGTCCCAATATTTATGGACCTGACTGTATATATATATATATATATATATATATATATATATATATATATATATCCTGGGGCCCTTTACCACGATCTCAGAACAGCCCTTTCACATGTTCTGCAGTGAGCTCCCTTCCTACTATATTGGGCCCCCCCCCAGAATGGCAGAGAACAAGAGATATATGTCACCAGCATACCAAGAAAGTGTAAGGGTCCAAAGCAGTGGGAGAACTATCAGGGCTGCAAAGGTTGTCTTGCCACCGGGCCCTAGTGTTCTGCCACTGTGAGGTTCCCCAGCTATTGACAGCGCTCTTCTGGCATCTCTTACAATTTACAGGCTGGTTCTCCTGTCCTAAGGACGGGAGAAATTGTCTGTTTTTTCAGTAACTGAGAGTCCTGGTGGAGTCCTTCCTGCAACTTGCTCTTCTCCCTGCCAATGAGGATGCAGGGGAAGGAGCAGATCGGGCGGCCGTGGTTGTGTGAGCACTCGAATTATGCAGTGTCAGCGAGCAGAGGGAGGGGGAAGGAATCACCCGTAGGAGCTGACTGGGGACGCACTCCTTCTCAATAGAGACTGTGTTACTCCAGCAGCGGCCCAAGTAAGATGCGACGCATCCGCTACGAATGCAAACAAAAAGACATTGCCTCGCAGTGCATTATGGGTCATTCCGCGGTGCTTGAATTTGCCGGGAACGCCCCATAATGTTCAGTATAACATTCGACTCGAACATCAGGACCATCCCTAATTTTTACTTTAGTGTCAGTTTTGTGAGTGTAGTGTGAATATTCATTTTTACTTTAGTGTAAGTTTAATTTGTTGGTGCAGGTTTCTCACAGTACATATCAGTGCATTACTACACATTTAACACAGTATACAGCCATGCATTACTGCACGTTTAAAGCAGTATATATCAGTGTGTTAATGTACATTTAACACGGTATACATATTCGTGCATTACTGCACATTAAATACAGTATATTTGAGAGCGTTGCTGCACATTTATTACAGTATATATCAGTGCATTACTACAGGTTTAATGCAGTATATATCAGGGCTTTACTGAATGTTTAACGCAGTATATTTTAGTACATTACTGCATGTTTAATGCTGTGTATATCATTGCATTACTGCACATTTAACACAGTGTATATCAGTGCATTACTGCACATTTAACATAGTTTATATCCGTGCGTTACTGCATGTTTAATGCAGTATATATCAGTGTGCTACTGCACGTTTAATGCAGTATATATCAGTGTGTTATTGCAAATTTAATGCAGTATATATCCGTGTTTTACTGCACGGTTAAAGCAGTATATTTGAGTGCGTTGCTGCAGGTTTAACATAATATATTGGTGTGTTAGTGTGTAGTGTGACCATTCATTTTTACTTTAGTGTCAGGTTTGTGAGTGTAGTGTGACTATTCCTTTTTCATTTTCGTGTCAGTTTCATTTGTCAGGGCAGGTTTCCTGCAGTATATATACTGATATATACTGCAGGAAACCCGCCCTGACAAATGCATTAACTGACATGCATTACTGCATGTTTGATGCAGTATATATAAGTGCGTTACTGTACGTTTAATGTAGTATTTATCAGTGTGTTACTCCACAATAAATGCAGTATATTTGAGTGCGTTACTGCATGTTTAAAGCAGTATATTTGAGTGCAGTACTGCACATTTAATGCAGTATATACTAGTGCATTACTGCACGTTTAATGCAGTATATATAGTTACATATACTTTCATTACTACACGTTTAACGAGTACATATCAGTGCATTACTGTACGTTTAACGCAGTATATTTGAGTGCATTACTGCACATTTAACGCAGTATATATCAATGTGTTACTGCATGTTTAACACATTGTATTTCAGTACATTACTGCACATTTAATACAGTATATATCAGTGCATTACTGCATGTTTATCACAGTATATTTGAGTGCATTACTGCATGTTTAACACAGTATATTTGAGTGCATTACTGTACATTTAATGCAGTATATATCAGTGCATTACTGTACATTTAACACAGTATATTTGAGTGCGTTATTGCAGGTTTAACACAGTATATGTGACAAATGAGAAAACTCAGATATACGCGCCCCTCTTGAGTCTTCACCACTGCGCTCAAATGCCAGGTGGAGGGGTGCTTACCCCCTACACAAGAGAAAGTCCTAATGCAATGGCTATAGAGCTGCCACTCTAAAATTATGTAAACTATGCAAAACCTTTCTATTACTTGCAAATAATCCTGGGCTATATTAGTACTTGCAAGACAGAAAAAGTGGCGCTAAATAGCGGTGTAGCTCCTAGCTGAAGTGCAAAGCGATAATCTAATGTTCCAACAAATAATATGTGTACATCAAATAAAACATAATAGAAGTTCTCATCGGTGTGAGAAAATAAACATTCAAAATCCCTATACAGGTGTATCAAACACACAGCACTATAAATAATATAAAAGACATGAACTCTAAATAATAGTCCATAAATATTCCCAAGGCAGGACACCGTGCAGGAAAGGTGAGGTCTCTGAAAACAATCCACCAATTCACTCAGTGTTAGTGATTCCTCTCCCCTTGAATTCCACACTCACCAGCTCCATATGCCTCACACTCTCGTGTTTTGGCAATCAGGCATAAGTGTAGGTTGGTCAGTGAAGGGTCAAAGGATCCAGATTCTTTTATAATCCGGGTGTTACCTCAATTCATAAAAAGAACTCAAGATAGTGTGATACCGTAAAATAAGTGAAATTTATTCAACTTAAAACTTCAATCATTGCACTCACATGAACAATTCTTGATAAAAGCCAAACTGACACTGCAAAGCAACTCTAAACCAAAACGAATCCTCCTCTGTGAAACGCCCAGCACCACTGTGAGAATGAAGGTCACGGCGGACCTCAAGAAGCAGCGATGGATAAGTTCTCACCCCTCTCCGCTGACAATCTAAAATTGTGGATCACCTGCTGGCGACGCAGCCCAAGGGGCAGCTCCTCCGAAGCGTTTGAATGCTCCCGCTGATGCACGGAGATCCACAGCCAAGTCCCGTCCGTCACTACTGCTTACTGATAGGTGCCGTACAGCCACGCCCCGACATGTTTCGTCACATCAGACTTCCTCATGGAATCCCATGAGGAAGTCTGATGTGACGAAACATGTCGGGGCGTGGCTGTACGGCACCTATCAGTAAGCAGTAGTGACGGACGGGACTTGGCTGTGGATCTCCGTGCATCAGCGGGAGCATTCAAACGCTTCGGAGGAGCTGCCCCTTGGGCTGCGTCGCAGCAGGTGATCCACAATTTTAGATTGTCAGCGGAGAGGGGTGAGAACTTATCCATCGCTGCTTCTTGAGGTCCGCCGTGACCTTCATTCTCACAGTGGTGCTGGGCGTTTCACAGAGGAGGATTCGTTTTGGTTTAGAGTTGCTTTGCAGTGTCAGTTTGGCTTTTATCAAGAATTGTTCATGTGAGTGCAATGATTGAAGTTTTAAGTTGAATAAATTTCACTTATTTTACGGTATCACACTATCTTGAGTTCTTTTTATGAATTGAGGTAACACCCGGATTATAAAAGAATCTGGATCCTTTGACCCTTCACTGACCAACCTACACTTATGCCTGATTGCCAAAACACGAGAGTGTGAGGCATATGGAGCTGGTGAGTGTGGAATTCAAGGGGAGAGGAATCACTAACACTGAGTGAATTGGTGGATTGTTTTCAGAGACCTCACCTTTCCTGCACGGTGTCCTGCCTTGGGAATATTTATGGACTATTATTTAGAGTTCATGTCTTTTATATTATTTATAGTGCTGTGTGTTTGATACACCTGTATAGGGATTTTGAATGTTTATTTTCTCACACCGATGAGAACTTCTATTATGTTTTATTTGATGTACACATATTATTTGTTGGAACATTAGATTATCGCTTTGCACTTCAGCTAGGAGCTACACCGCTATTTAGCGCCACTTTTTCTGTCTTGCAAGTACTAATATAGCCCAGGATTATTTGCAAGTAATAGAAAGGTTTTGCATAGTTAACACAGTATATATCAGTGCTTTATTGTACATTTAATGCAGTATATATCAATGCATTACTGCATGTTTAAAGCAGTATATTTGAGTGCGTTACTGCACATTTAACACAGTATATTTGAGTGCATTACTGCACATTTAACGCAGTATATATCAGTGCATTACTGCACGTTTAACACAGTATATTTGAGTGTGTTACTGCATATTTAATGCAGAGTATATCAGTGCATTACTGCACGTTTAACGCATTATATTCAAGTGCGTTACAGCACATTTAATACACTTGAGTGCGTTACTATACGTTTAACTCAGTATATATCACTGCATTACTGCACGTTTAATGCAGTATATTTGAGTGCATTACTGCACGCTTAACGCAGTATATTTAAGTGCGTCACTGCACATTAAATGTAGTATATTTGATTACATTACTATACGTTTAACAGTATATATCTTTGTGTTACTGCACATTTAATGCAGTATATATCAGTGCATTACTGTACATTTAACACAGTATATTTGAGTTTGTTACCGCACATTTAACGCAGTATATTTCAGTGCATTAGTGCATGTTTACTACAGTATATTGCAGTGCGTCAGTGCAGTTTTCCTGTAGTATATTGTAGTGTGTCGGTGGAGTGTTTTACTAAACCATCATCATCCTCCTCATCCTCCATCACCCAAGCAAAGACCAGTGCGCAGTCCACTGCAGCTGCCAGAGTGGCTTATTCTGCCTCCTTGTCCACAGCTACTCCTGCCATAGCCCCAGTATCAAACATGGAGGAGTCAGCTGAGTTATTTGAACACAGCGTCAGCCACTTGCGCCTTGACGATGCACAGCCATTGCTTGATTCAGATCTTGGTTCTGAGCTGAGGTTAAGAAAGTTAGGGGAGAACACTTGTAAACAACAAAATGGCAGTCATGTTCCCCAGCCGCAGCATATTGCCAAGATGTCTCCAGTGATAATGATGATGGAGGAGATCAGTGTTGCCAAGTGAAATTTACTGGCAGGACGCCAAAATTTACAAACAGCACTGATTTACTAACTGGCGATCTTGAAATTTACTGACAGAACCACATTTTTTACTGCCACCTCAAAAAAAGTACCTAAAATGGCTGTTTTCTGTGCTAAACAGTGAGACTATCAATATTTTAACTGTAAACATGTAGCTAGTGCTATTAGAAATGTGTTTACATTAAACAAAAGTCAAAAACCATATTTCTCCATTTACATGAAAGTCAGATTAATATAACCCAGCCAGCACAGAGTTCCCCCATATATTAGAGTGTGCAGGATTCCCCCTTACAGTGCAAGGGAATTCTGACATAAAGGGGAATGCTGCAGATCATGATCTAAGTGGGAACTATGATGTAAGGGGGCTCTGGTCACCAGAGCCCTCCTTACATCAGAGTCCACTGCATTCCCCTTTACATCAGAGTTCCCACTTACATCATGGTCTGCAGCACTGCCCTTTATATCAGAGTTCCCCTTTACATCCGGGTCCGCCGCACAGTTTCCCCTTGCACTGTAAGGGGGAATCCTGCAGACACTGATGTAAAGGGGAGGGATGGGAACTCTGATGTGGGGAGGCTCTGGTGACCATAGACCACCTTTCTCAGAGTAAATACAGTAAGGTAAGGGGGTGTTACTGATATAAGGGGGAACCTTTATATGAGTACCTCCTTACATTATTGTATTCACTCCACCTTACATCAGTGACCTCAGACTGGCCTTGCGGCACTGTCACTGACCTCCTCTCAGGTGCACTGTGCAGAGCTCAGCCAGATGGCTCCAGGTTGGTGGCTCTGGTTTTATCCCATAGTCGCCTCTCCGCAGTCCACACACATCTGACTCCTCCCATAATCCCTATCCTGGCAGTGCTCTCACTCTTGATTCTTCTCCAGACTCCCCCTCAGAGACTGCAGATATGATAAAAGACAAGTGATGGTCAGAGATTGCGGACATGATACAATAGATGGTCAGAGGCTACAGACAGGATACAGAAGGTGGTCAGAAGATGCGTAAAGGATACAGGGGCAGCACAGTGATGTAGTTGTTAGCACTCTCGCCTTGCAGCAATAGGGTCGCTGGTTCGAATCCCAACCACGACACTACCTGCTTGGAGTTTGCATGTTCTCCCTGTGCCTGCGTGGGTTTACTCCGGGTACTCCGGTTTCCTCCCACACTCTAAAGACATGCTGTTAGGTTTATTGGCTTCTGTCAAAAAAAAAAAATTGGCCCTAGTGTATGGATGTGAGTTGGGGACCTTGGATTGCAGACCCCTTGGGGGTGGGGACTGGGGTGGGTGGGTGTGGAGAGATGCATAGATTGATGGTGCTACATGGGTACCTTAAATATATATATAAAAAAATAATAATAGTGGATGGGCATCTTGATGGGATGCAATGTGTGGGGATAGGGAGAATTGGGGGTGCTCACTCAGGTTGAACTTGATGGACTGGTGTCTTTATTCAACCTTACTAACTAACTAGCAGGAGGTGGTCAGAGGCTGCGGACAGGATACAGAAGGTAGTCAGAGGCTGCGGACAGAATACAAGAGGTGGTCAGAGGCTGCGGACAGGATACAGGAGGTGGTCAGAGGATGCAGACAGGATACAGGAGGTGGTCAGGGGAAGCGGACAGGATATAGGAGGTGGTCAGAGGATGAAGACAGGATACAGGAGGTGGTCAGAGGATGTAGACATGATGCAGGAGGTGGTCAGAGGATGTAGACATGATGCAGGAGGTGGTCAGAGCATGCAGAAAGGATACAGGAGGCAGTCAGTGGCTTCGGACAGAATACAGGAGGTGGCAACAAGAGGTTGTGGACAGAATACAGGAGATGGTTAGAGGCAGCAAACAGGATACAGGAGATGGTCAGAGGATGGGGCCAGGATACAGGAGATAGCAGAGAGACAGCAGACAGAGATTGTATACCAAGATTGTGTACAATCTCACCACTGCCATTTTTGTTTGGAAACTGCTGCCTGTGCCTGTCTGTGGCTGCCAGTCAAGCATTGGATGAATGTTGCAGGCCAGGGATCTGGTGGTGGGACTCAGTTCAAGTTGGCTTGTATGCATGCACAGCTGCACGCCATTCACTCACCAGGGGGCTTCAGGCAGGGCAGGGTGTGCGCAGTGCTGGCCAGTGGCACTGGTCGAGGCTTTATGTGTCATCCAGGGGGTCAGCCCGGCCGGTTCCACGCTGTCCATGTCTCGTGGTGCTGCTGGTGCTACCATCAGTTCTCCGGCTCCATTGCACTGTCCACTCTGAGCACGAGGCTCCTCCATCAGCCAGCTTGGCTCCTGGCATTTTAGGCCAGCGGCAGTTTGCGGCATGACATCTTCAGGGGGTGCGGGGGTGAGCCAGGGGCTCAGGATTGGATCGTCTCAGGATTTCCAGAGCTACGCATGCACAGTTATCACCTGAGCCCTTTCACAGCCATTTTTACTGGCACTGTTTGGCTCCTACGGGCATTTACAGACAGCAGAAAAAGTGCCCTGTTTTTACGGGCTGCCCGTAAATCTATGGGCAGTTGGCAACACTGGAGGGAATGATGATGATAATGAGGTCACCTATGCAACTTGGGTGCCAGATAGAGCAGAGGAGGAAAGTGAGGGTAAGGCACAACCCCAAAGAGGCAGCTATCATGGAAGAGTAGAGAGCAGCCACCATATTCCACCAGATTGTGGAGCTGTTATCTCCCAGCCCACTTCCCATAGCTGAACTGTTTGGCCCTTTTTTAGCACATGTACAGCCAATTGCACTGTTGCAATTTGCAAACTTTGCCTCAAGCACATCAAGTATGGCAAAAACACCAGGCATTTGGGTACCACATGCTTGACAAAGCATTTAATCTCCCACCACTAAGCCCATTGGCAAAAGCACCTTGAAGCCACACAAAAGGAATGCAATTCTGCTCCACCTCACCTTTCTAGTCTACCCTCACTATACCTCATCACCTCTCAGCAGCCTCCACTGACAGAGATGATGGTATAGTGCAGGTTGTCCCAGGTCCTTGCAGCACATCTGCCAGTAGCACACCATCAGCTGTAGACTACAGCTGGCAAATTGCTCAGCTGCAGCGGAAAAAAAATACATGCCCAGCGTCTAAACTCAAGCTTGTCAAAACTGCTGACTTTAAAACTCCAGCCTTTCTGTCTAGTGGATTCTGCCCCTTCCATGAATTTGCAGAATGTGCTGTACCACAATGGCAGGTTCCCAGTCACCCTTTCTTTTCACGTAAGGCTACTTCAGCTCTCTACCATCACATGGAAGGCAATGTTGTGGCATCATTGGGCAAGGCAGTCAGCTGCAAGGTCCACATTACTGCTGACATGTGGTCAAGAAAGCATGGTCAGGGATGATATATTTCATTCACAGCATACTGGGTAACTCTGGTTACAACTCGGGGGATGCAGGACAGGGCTCAGTGCTGCAGCTTGTTGTGCCACCACCATGTCTCCATACAGCTAGTGGTGATAATAGGGTATTTTTCAGCTCCGCCCCCTCCTCCTCCACCTCTATGCCCTCCTCTGCTGAATTTCCCCATGAACTACAAGTAGCCCCTAAGCATTCAAGGGGCTATTCAATGTGTCAGGCTGAAATGTGCCATGCAGTGCTTCAGCTGGTCTGTCTAAGGCACAGTAGCCACACCAGAGCCCTGCAGGGGCAGGCCCAGAGGTGGTTCACGCCACGCCAGCTAGAGCCAGGAATGGTGGAGTGCCATAATGGCACAAACCTCCTGTCCACCCTTAGACAGGGAAATTTCACACATGTGCCATGCCTGGCACATGTCCTCAATTTGGTGGTGCAGCATTTTTTAAATAGGTACCCAGGGTTGGAAAATCTGCTGAAGCAGGCCAAAGGAGTCTGTAGCCATTTCAGGTGGTCACACACAGCCAGTGCTCGGTTGGCTGAAATTTATTGGGAATTCCACCTGCCCATAAACTGACTGATTTGTGACATGCCCACCAGGTGGAACTCGACTTTGGCAATGCTGCAGCAGCTGCACATGCAACAGAGGGCCATCAACGAGTACCCGTGTGAGTTGGCACTATGACAGGCTCAGGCCAGCTCTGCTTTTTTTTCCCCACACCAATGGCTGCTGACAAAGGATGCATGCATCATACTGTCACCATTTGAGGAAGCCCCAAGGATGGTGACAATGCATGCATCAGTGACACAATCCCTCTTGTGTTCCTGCTGGAGCAGACTCTGCATGGCATTATAGACAGGGCACTCGAGGCAGAGCAGCGGGAGGAAGAGGAGGACCTCCTTTTCTCTCAAGGCCCACTTTATGCAGACACTATTCTTTCTACGCCACAGAATACACAAGAGGAGAGGGGGAGGGAAAGGAGGATTCTGGCAGCTCTGGAGGCATTGAAGCAGAGCAAGATATACGTCAACTCTTAACAGATGGTTTTCCACCCGCAGAACCCTTGGGTACATGGCTGGAGGGAGGCAGCTCCAGATACTGTAATTTTTCAGTGATCCCAAGGATTCTGCTTCTCATGCCTCCCCAACCTTGCGGTGCATGGGCTCCCTCATTCTTCAAAGCCGGTGAAAGGACCCGAGAATACGTGGCATCAAGGAGAAGGATCACTATTGGCTGTCAACCCTCCTTTACCATCGTTACAAGGGGAAAGTCTCGGAACTCATCCCGTCCCCACAGCGGGAGCAAAAGATGAAATATCATGATGACTCCTTAAAGAGGAGTTTATGTAACTCCTTTCCCAACTCTGATAGGTTATAATCTGGTGGAAAATGTAGTTTTGAGGCTTCTGTTGGTCAAGAGAGGAGCAGTGGAGAAGGGGGGCGTCTCAGTGATGCCTTTCAAAATTTTTTTAGTCTTCAGCACCCAGGGCTGTCAGCTTTCACATAACATCGTCTTCATTATATGGTGGGAGATTATCCAGGAGAAAGGGTTGCTGCACCATGTAAGCCCATGGAATACTGGAACTTTGGAGGAATCTGCCAGCTTTGGAGGCCACCAGTTATGGGCTACACCTATTCAGGCTGTGGAATATGTGGACTTGGATCAATTTCTTGAGGCTTGCTGACCACCTACCCTTAAAAGGATTTGACATACAAGCATATGCTCTGTCATGTACCAGATAAGACCAGAACTGTGTGGACTGCAACAGAGGAAACCCAGACGTGTATAAGTGAAAAGATAAATGATTTATTAAGGATAAGTGAATAAATATAACACAACCACCTCCAATATCACTCAGTGCACAACAACCAATACTAAACAGAACCTCACAAATAATAAAAATAACAATATATACTAGTAAGGGAAATACCGAGATCATAAACAGAGCCAGGCAAGGGTCGTCAATGGGAGGTCAGCAGCTGGGGAAGGGAAACAAACAGGACAATAAGAGGATGGATGGATCACAGGAGGGACAGGTCAGATACAAGGCTCAGGGTCCAGGGTTCAGGAAACAGACAGGGAACAGGATAAACAGGTTCCAGGAATCAGGTTTTCAGGATCAGGGTAACAGGATGCAGGCTGCAGGTCAGGGCTCAAGGACAATACCAAGGCAAGATGTGTGTGCACTTGCCGGGTATTTATACTGCAGCTGCTAATTAATGTCAGGTGATGCCTGTCTGCAAAGGGTAATACCTGCTCCATACTGCCAGGATCCCTCCGCTGGTGGACGCCAGTACTGTGGCCCAAAGATGACAAAATACCAGCAGGAAAAAGCTCTCCTGACAGCTGCTGGATGACCTCAGTACTGCACGCCAAATGATCAATATTACCAGCGAAGGGGACCTTTCCTGACATGCTATCTTGGTGAGATCATTCCATCTGGCAAGTGGTCAACCTTTTGTTCGGAGCACGGTGGTGATGCACATACAATTTGGATTAAATTTGTTTGCACGTGGACATTTCCTTATGTACTGCATGTGGGAAGAATGGACCACATATTTATTTGATGCAAGCACAAGAGTTATTGGAGCACCACTTCTTTTATATAGTTACATAGTAGGTGAGGTTGAAAAAAGACACAAGTCCATCAAGTCTAACCTATGTGTGTGATTATTAGGGATGAGCTTCGAGTTCGAGTCGAACTCATGTTCGTCTCGAACATCGGCTGTTCGCTAGTTCACCGAACAGCAAACAATTTGGGGTGTTCACGGCAAATTCGAATGCCGCAGAACACCCTTTAAAAGTCTATGGGAGAAATCAAAAGTGCTAATTTTAAAGGCTTATATGCAAGTTATTGTCATAAAAAGTGTTTGAGGACCTGGGTCCTGCCACAGGGGATCAATGCAAAAAAAAGTTTTAAAAACGGCCGTTTTTTCAGGAGCAGTGATTTTAATAATGCTTAAAGTCAAACAATAAAAGTGTAATATCCCTTTAAATTTCGTACCTGGGGGGTGTCTATAGTATGCCTGTAAAGGGGCGCATGTTTCCCGTGTTTAGAACAGTCTGACAGCAAAATGACATTTCGAAGGAAAAAACCCATTTAAAACTACCCGCGGCTATTGCATTGTCGACAATACAAATAGAAGTTCATTGATAAAAGCGGCATGGGAATTTCCCACAGGGAAACCCCGAACCAAAATAAAAAAAAAAAGACGTGGGAGTCCCCCTAAATTCCATACCAGGCCCTTCAGGTCTGGTATGGATATTGGGGGAACCCCGGCCAAAATTTTAAAAAAAAATGACGTGGGGTTCCCCCTAAATTCCATACCAGACCCTTCAGGTCTGGTATGGATTTTAAGGGGAACCCCATGCCAAAAAAAAAAAAATGGTGTGGGGTCCCCCCAAAAATCCATACCAGACCCTTATCCGAGCACGCAACCTGGCAGGCCGCAGGAAAAGAGGGGAGGATGAGAGTGCGCCCCCCCGAACCGTACCAAGCCACATGCCCTCAACATTGGGAGGGTGCTTTGGGGTAGCCCCCCAAAACACCTTGTCCCCATGTTGATGAGGACAAGGGCCTCATCCCCACAACCCTGGCCGGTGGTTGTGGGGGTCTGGGGGCGGGGGGCTTATCGGAATCTGGAAGCCCCCTTTAACAAGGGGACCCCCAGATCCCGGCCCCCCCTGTGTGAAATGGTAAGGGGGTACTTACCCCTACCATTTCACTAAAAAAACTGTCAAAAATGTTAAAAATGACAAGAGACAGTTTTTGACAATTCCTTTATTTAAATGCTTCTTCTTTCTTCTATCTTCCTTCATCTTCTTCTTCTTCTGGTTCTTTTGGCTCTTCTGGTTCTTCCTCCGGCGTTCTCGTCCAGCATCTCCTCGGCGGCGTCTTCTATCTTCTTCTCCTCGGGCCGCTCCGCATCCATGGCATGGGGGAGGCTCCCGCTCTTCTCTTCATCTTCTTCTTCATCCTCTTCTCTTCTTCCTTCTTCTCTTCTTCATTTTCTTCTCCGGGCCGCTCCGCATCCATGCTGGCATGGAGGGAGGCTCCCGCTGTGTGACGGCGTCTCCTCGTCTGACGGCTCTTAAATAATGGGGGCGGGGCCACCCGGTGACCCCGCCCCCTCTGACACACGGGACATGATGGGACTTCCCTGAGGCATTCCCCGTGACGTCACAGGGAAGTCCCGTCAACTCACCGTGCGTCAGAGGGGCGGGGTCACCAGGTGGCCCCGCCCCCTGTTATTTAAGAACCGTCAGACGAGGAGACGCCGTCACACAGCGGGAGCCTCCCTCCATGCCAGCATGGATGCGGAGTGGCCCGGAGAAGAAAATGAAGAAGAGAAGAAGGAAGAAGAGAAGAAGATGAAGAAGAAGATGAAGAGAAGCGCGGGAGCCTCCCCCCATGCCATGGGTGCGGAGCGGCCCGAGGAGAAGAAGATAGAAGATGCCGCGGAGGAGATGCTGGACGAGAACGCCGGAGGAAGAACCAGAAGAGCCAGAAGAACCAGAAGAAGAAGAAGATGAAGGAAGATAGAAGAAAGAAGAAGCATTTAAATAAAGGAATTGTCAAAAACTGTCTCTTGTCATTTTTAACATTTTTGACAGTTTTTTTAGTGAAATGGTAGGGGTAAGTACCCCCTTACCATTTCACACAGAGGGGGCTGGGATCTGGGGGTCCCCTTGATTCCGATAAGTCCCCCGCCCGCAGACCCCCACAACCACCGGTCAGGGTTGTGGGGATGAGGCCCTTGTCTTCATCAACATGGGGACAAGGTGTTTTGGGGGGCTACCCCAAAGCACGCTCCCAATGTTGAGGGCATGTGGCCTGGTACAGTTCAGGAGGGGGGGCCGCACTCTCGTCCCCCCCTCTTTTCCTGCGGCCTGCCAGGTTGCATGCTCGGATAAGGGTCTGGTATGGATTTTTGGGGGGACCCCATGCCATTTTTTTTTTTTTGGCGCGGGGTTCCCCTTAAAATCCATACCAGACCTGAAGGGTCTGGTATGGAATTTAGGGGGAACCCCACATCATTTTTTTTTTCTAATTTTGGCCGGGGTTCCCCCAATATCCATACCAGACCTGAAGGGCCTGGTATGGAATTTAGGGGGACTCCCACGTCATTTTTTTTTTTTAATTTTGGTTCGGGGTTTCCCTGTGGGGAATTCCCATGCCGTTTTTATCAATGAACTTCTATGTGTATTGTCGGCAATGCAATAGCCGCGGGTAGTTTTAAATGGGTTTTTTCCTTCGAAATGTCATTTTGCTGTCAGACTGTTCTAAACATGGGAAACATGCGCCCCTTTACAGGCATACTATAGACACCCCCCAGGTATGAAATTTAAAGGGATATTACACTTTTATTGTTTGACTTTAAGCATTATTAAAATCACTGCTCCTGAAAAAACGGCCGTTTTTAAAACTTTTTTTTGCATTGATCGATGTCCCCTGGGGCAGGACCCGGGTCCCCAAACACTTTTTATGACAATAACTTGCATATAAGCCTTTAAAATTAGCACTTTTGATTATTCATGTTCGTGTCCCATAGACTTTAACGGTGTTCACGTGTTCGAGCGAACTTTTTTCCTGTTCGCATGTTCTGGTGCGAACTGAACAGGGGGGTGTTCGGCTCATCCCTACTGAGGACTGGTGCCCAGAACTGGACAGCAAACTCTAGGTGCGGCCGGACCAGAGTCTTGTAGAGTGGGAGAATTATTATTTTAGCTGTAGAGTTGATCCCCTTTTTGCATGCCATTGCTGAGCCTATCTACTAGGACCCCCAGGTCATTTTCCATCCTAGATTCCCCCAGAGGTTCTTCCCCCAGTGTATAGATTGCATTCATATTTTTGCCACCCAAATGCATTATTTTACATTTTTCTACATTAAACCTCATTTGCCATGTAGTTACCCACCCCATTAATTTGTTCAGATCTTTTTGCAAGTTTTCCACATTCTGCGGAGAAGTTATTTCCCTGCTTAGCTTAGTATCATTCGCAAATACAGAGATTGAACTGTTTATCCCACCCTCCAGGTCATTTATGAACAAAATAAATAGGATTGATCCCAGCACAGAACCCTGGGGTACCCCACTATCCACCCCTGACCATTCCGAGTACTCCCTATTTAACACCACGCTCTGAACTCGCCCTCTTGTAGCCAGTTTTCAATCCATGTACTCACCCTATGGTCCATGCTAACGGACATTATTTTGTACAGTAAACGTTTTTAGGAAACTATGTCAAATGCTTTTGCAAAATCCAGATACACCACGTCTACGGGCCTTCCTTTATCTAGATGGCAACTCACCTCCTCTTAGAAGGTTAATAGATTGGTTTGGCAAGAACAATTCTTCATGAATCCATGCTGATTACTGCTAATGATACAGCTCTCATTACTAAAATCTTGTATATAGTCCCTTATCCCCTCCAAGAGCTTGCATACTATTGATGTTAGGCTAACAGGTCTAATTCCCAGGGATGTATTTTGGGCCCTTTTTAAATATTGGTGCTACATCCATCCTTTGTAACCAGATGTCCTTCCTCATTCTTTATGGGGCCAATATGGTCTGTCCTCCTTTTTTACTGTTTACATACTTAAAGAATTTCTGGGGATTTTTTTTTGCTCTCCTCCGCTATGTGTCTTTTTGTTCTATCTTAGCCACCCTAATTGCACACTTACATTTCTTGTTGCATTATTTATAAAGTATGAATGTTGATGATGATCGCTCAACCTTGTATTTTTTGAAGGCCTTCTCCTTTGCTTATATATGCATTTTTACATTGGAGTTAAGCCATCCAGGACTATTGTTCACTAGGGATGAGCTTCGAGTTCGAGTCGAACTCATGTTCTACTCGAACATTGGCTGTTCGCAAGTTCGCCGAACAGCGAACAATTTGGGGTGTTCGCGGCAAATTCGAATGCCGCAGAACACCCTTTAAAAGTCTATGGGAGAAATCAAAAGTGCTAATTTTAAAGGCTTATATGCAAGTTATTGTCATAAAAAGTGTTTGGGGACCCGGGTCCTGCCCCAGGGGACATGGATCAATGCAAAAAAAAGTTTTAAAAACGGACGTTTTTTCAGGAGCAGTGATTTTATTAATGCTTAAAGTCAAACAATAAAAGTGTAATATCCCTTTAAATTTCGTACCTGGGGGGTGTCTATAGTATGCCTGTAAAGGGGCGCATGTTTCCCGTGTTTAGAACAGTCTGACAGCAAAATGACATTTGGAAGGAAAAAACTCATTTAAAACTAGCCGCGGCTATTGCATTGCCGACAATACACATAGAAGTTCATTGATAAAAACGGCATGGGAATTCCCCACAGGGGAACCCCGAACCAAAATAAAAAAAAAAAAATGATGTGGGGGTCCCCCTAAATTCCATACAAGGCCCTTCAGGTCTGGTATGGATATTAAGGGGAACCCCAGCCAAAATTGAAAAAAAAAATTGACGTGGGGTTCCCCCTAAATTCCATACCAGACCCTTCAGGTCTGGTATGGATTTTAAGGGGAACCCCGCGCCAAAAAAAAAAAAAAAAAACGGCGTGGGGTCCCCCTAAAAATCCATACCAGACCCTTATCCGAGCACGCAACCTGGCAGGCCGCAGGAAAAGAGGGGGGGACGAGAGTGCGGCCCCCCCCCCCTCCTGAACCGTACCAGGCCACATGCCCTCAACATTGGGAGGGTGCTTTGGGGTAGCCCCCCAAAACACCTTGTCCCCATGTTGATGAGGACAAGGGCCTCATCCTCACAACCCTGGCCGGTGGTTGTGAGGGTCTGCGGGCGGGGGGCTTATCGGAATCTGGAAGCCCCCTTTAACAAGGGGACCCCCAGATCCCGGCCCCCCCCCTGTGTGAAATGGTAAGGGGGTACTTACCCCTACCATTTCACTAAAAAACTGTCAAAAATGTTAAAAATGACAAGAGACAGTTTTTGACAATTCCTTTATTTAAATGCTTCTTCTTTCTTCTTTCTTCCTTCATCTTCTTCTGGTTCTTCTGGCTCTTCTGGTTCTTCCTCCGGCGTTCTCGTCCAGCATCTTCTCCGCGGCGTCTTCTATCTTCTTCTCCTCGGGCCGCTCCGCACCCATGGCATGGGGGGGAGGCTCCCGCTCTTCTCTTCATCTTCTTCTCTTCTTCATCTTCTTCTTCATCTTCTTCTTCTTCTTCTTCTTCCTTCTTCTCTTCTTCCTGTCTTCTCCGGGCCGCTCCGCAATCCATGCTGTGGCATGGAGGGAGGCTCCCGCTGTGTGACGGCGTCTCTTCGTCTGACGGTTCTTAAATAACGGGGGGCGGGGCCATCCGGTGACCCCGCCCCCCTCTGACGCACGGTGACTTGAGGGACTTCCCTGTGACGTCACGGGGAATGCCACAGGGAAGTCCCGTCATGTCACCGTGCGTCAGAGGGGGGCGGGGCCACCGGGTGGCCCCGCCCCCCGTTATTTAAGAACCGTCAGACGAAGAGACGCCGTCACACAGCGGGAGCCTCCCACCATGCCAGCATGGCTGCGGAGCGGCCCGCAGAAGACAGGAAGAAGAGAAGAAGAGAAGAAGAGAAGAAGGAAGAAGAAGATGAAGAAGAGAAGAAGATGAAGAGAAGAGCGGGAGCCTCCCCCCCATGCCATGGGTGCGGAGCGGCCCGAGGAGAAGAAGATAGAAGACGCCGCGGAGAAGATGCTGGACGAGAACGCCGGAGGAAGAACCAGAAGAGCCAGAAGAACCAGAAGAAGATGAAAGAAGAAAGAAGAAAGAAGAAGCATTTAAATAAAGGAATTGTCAAAAACTGTCTCTTGTCATTTTTAACATTTTTGACAGTTTTTTAGTGAAATGGTAGGGGTAAGTACCCCCTTACCATTTCACACAGGGGGGGGGCCGGGATCTGGGGGTCCCCTTGTTAAAGGGGGCTTCCAGATTCCGATAAGCCCCCCGCCCGCAGACCCTCACAACCACCGGCCAGGGTTGTGAGGATGAGGCCCTTGTCCTCATCAACATGGGGACAAGGTGTTTTGGGGGGCTACCCCAAAGCACCCTCCCAATGTTGAGGGCATGTGGCCTGGTACGGTTCAGGAGGGGGGGGGGGCCGCACTCTCGTCCCCCCCTCTTTTCCTGCGGCCTGCCAGGTTGCGTGCTCGGATAAGGGTCTGGTATGGATTTTTAGGGGGACCCCACGCCGTTTTTTTTTTTTTTTTTGGCGCGGGGTTCCCCTTAAAATCCATACCAGACCTGAAGGGTCTGGTATGGAATTTAGGGGGAACCCCACGTCAATTTTTTTTTTCAATTTTGGCTGGGGTTCCCCTTAATATCCATACCAGACCTGAAGGGCCTTGTATGGAATTTAGGGGGACCCCCACATCATTTTTTTTTTTTTATTTTGGTTCGGGGTTCCCCTGTGGGGAATTCCCATGCCGTTTTTATCAATGAACTTCTATGTGTATTGTCGGCAATGCAATAGCCGCGGCTAGTTTTAAATGAGTTTTTTCCTTCCAAATGTCATTTTGCTGTCAGACTGTTCTAAACACGGGAAACATGCGCCCCTTTACAGGCATACTATAGACACCCCCCAGGTACGAAATTTAAAGGAATATTACACTTTTATTGTTTGACTTTAAGCATTATTAAAATCACTGCTCCTGAAAAAACGTCCGTTTTTAAAACTTTTTTTTGCATTGATCCATGTCCCCTGGGGCAGGACCCGGGTCCCCAAACACTTTTTATGACAATAACTTGCATATAAGCCTTTAAAATTAGCACTTTTGATTATTCATGTTCGTGTCCCATAGACTTTAACGGCGTTCGCGTGTTCGAACGAATTTTTTTCCTGTTCGCATGTTCTGGTGCGAACCGAACAGGGGGGTGTTCGGCTCATCCCTATTGTTCACTCTTTTAAATGTATTACCCAATGGTAATTGGCTAATTGGCTAATGCCTTTATTTAATATGCTCTTAAAGCAACCCCATCTCTCCTCCATTTTATCCCAATTAATGCCTTCTAGCAAAGTTCGTACTTTAGGAAAGTTGGCTCTTTTGAAATTCAGTGTCTTTGTATTCCCCCTATGTTTCCTATTTGTGTTATTTATCCTGAAACCAATTGACCTGTGATCGTTGTTTCCTAAATTGCCCCGCATTTCCACATCCGTGAACAGGTCTGTATTTTTGGAAATCAGTAGATCCAGTAACACTTTACCTCTAGTTGGTGCGTCTACCGCCTGAACCATTTGTCTCAATTGACCAAATTGTCCTGCAAGACATTTAGGAACTGGCGAGCCCTAGACGAATGCGTGGTTCCCTTCCGCCCAGTCAATGTCTGGATAATTAAAATCTCCCATTATGATAACACTTCCCATCCTTGCTGCTAATCCAACTTGTGATAGGAGATCCATCTCCCCCTCCTCCCTCAGGTTAGGGGGCCTATAGCATACTCCCCATATTATTTTCCCCTTAGCTTCATCACTTTAGAGCTCTACCCATAAGGATTCCACCTCCTCCCTAGCTCCCTTAGCGATGTCATCTCTCACATTCACTTGTACATTATTCTTGATATATAGGAATATCCCTCCTCCTTTTCTACCCTCTCTATCCTTGCCATAAAGGGTATACCCTTGAATGGTTGACAGCCAATCATGAGAGGTGTTGAACCAGGTCTCTGAAATTCCCACAAAATCCAAATCCTCCTCATACAACAGTATCTCTAGTTCACCCATCTTGTCCACCAGGCTCCTGGCATTGGTAAACATGCCACATAGTTTAGACTGGTCGCATACTATCTTCTTATTGGGTGTTCCGAGATTGCCACTAGGACTTGTTACTATACTGACCATGGGTTTATGTGATTTAGTCAACCTACCACTAATGCCCCCAATACTACCCTCTGGAATATGTTCCACACAGACTATGTCTACCTCTGGACCCTCCCCCCCATCGCCTAGTTTAAAAACCCCTCTAACTTTTTGGCCATCTTTACTCCCAGCTTATCTGCACCCTCCTCATTTAGGTGCAGTCCGTTCCTTCTATAGTACTGGTGATCAACTGAGAAATCGGCCCAGTCCTCCAGGAACCCAAACCCCTCCTTACTACACCAGCTCCTCAGCCACTTGTTTACTTCCCTAATGTCCCTCTGCCTTTCTGGTGTGGCTCGATGTACTGGTAGTATTCCTGAGAATACTACCTTGGAGGTCCTTTTCCTCAATTTAGCTCCCAAGTGCTTAAAATCGTTCTTTAGGACACTCCATCTTCCTCTGACTTAATCATTAATGCCAACATGCACCATGATAGCCGGGTCTTCCCCAGCCCCTCCCAGAAATCTGTCCACCAGATCCGTGATGTGCCGAACCCAAGCGCCTGGTAGACAACATACAGTTCGGCGCTTCAGGTCTTTGTTACAGATTGCCCTCTCTGTCCTAAGAATTGAGTCCCTTACCACCATAATCTGTCTTTCCTTTCCTTTTGCTTCCCCCCCGCTCTCACTGGAGGAGTTCTTCCCCCGGCAGCTAGGAGAGTCCCTCAGCTCCAGCAGTGCTGGTCCGTGACTGGTTTCACCAATGTCACTCAATGGAGTGTACTTATTGGGATACTACAGCCCTGGATTGGCCTATCTGGCACTTCCCCCTCTACCCTTCCTGACTGTCACCAATCTAATCTTTGCTAGTGCCTGCACCTCTTTGTCTCAATCCGCCTCTGTGCTGGCCGCTGCTGGCACCTGCCATGTACTTTCCTGGCTCTCCTTTATTATGGAGGGTCTTCCCAGTTCTGACAGTTGCTTCCCCAAATTCAGAACCTGGGCTTCCAGGGAAACAATTTGCTTACATTTTGCACAGCAGTGCTCACCCTCGATTGGGTGATCAAGGAACGCATACATACCGCAAGATGTACACTGAATTGCATCTCCACACCCACCGGGCATCTTACCTACTAATTTAATGAGGATTGGGGGTTATACCCTGTCCAAATTACCTAACAACTAGCTTCCTGACACTAATACTCAACAAGACAATACACAGGTACTTGCAGACCAACGTGCACTCGCTGACCAAAGTGCACTTGCAGACCAACGTGCACTCGTAGACCAACGTGCACGCTGGAACACCTATCTAATTTGTTTGCATTTGTTGCAGCAAGTTTAACCATTTGTATTTGGATGTATATGCATGATAACAGCACAGTATATACACACTTTGTATTGTTGCACGTAACACTTTATATATAGTGTGATTTTTTTTTTTAATTGTATATTTTTTAAAGTCTAGTTTTATATTTTTATATTACTTGTCACATTAGTTTTGGGTCACAAAATAGCGCATCTTATGGACATATATAATTAAGCCTTTCCTCACCATTTAATACATTTTTTGATTGCAGCAGGTTCTGATATTTTCATTATTTGAGGCCAAGTGCAACCTTTATATCATTTTTTACAGTGTAACTAGAGTGCCTAAGATTATTGCTAGAAGTTTGGTTAATAAAATGGAAAAACTGGAACTTTTGATACATGAGGAACATTTTGACTTTGTGGGAGTATCAGAAACCTGCTTTGATAGCTCACATTATTTGTATTGCCACTGTGCAGGGAAAGAGAGCCAACTTTACTAAACTGTGCTCAATACTGCATGAAGTTAAATGGGATGATATCCTAGGAACAAAGAACACTGAAGAAAATTGGGAATGCTTTAAGAACAAATTAAGTAATGGCATTAGCCAGTGTATTCCAACAGGTAACAAATATAAAAGAACTAAAGTTAAACCTGGGTTGATGAATTGTTCACATCAAAGAGAAAAAGCTGTCCTTTAAAAAATATAAGGCCGCGGGGGGGGGGGGGCTGGGGTCACCATTGACAGTCCAACAAAGAATGCAAAAAGAGATGTAGGAGTGTGCTCAGGACAGCAAAAATAGACAACAAGAGACATTAGCAGAGGAGAGTAAACCAAAATTCCCAAATATTTTTTAAATATATTAATAGTAAAAAGGCAAAGTCAGAGAAATTTGGCCCCATAAAGGATAATCATGACAAGTTGGATGCAAGTGGCAAGGGAAAGGCAATTGTATTACATACATTCTTCTCTTCAATTTTACAAAAGAAAACGAGGGGTATATTAAACAAGACAGTTTTATTAGTAGGACAACACAGAATATACCCTTGTGACAAACAGAAGCCAGTATTCAAAAAAGACTTAAACAAATTAATGTAAATACATCACCAGAACCAGATGTCTTATACTTGAGATACCTCAAAGAACGTAGCCGTGTTATAGCCAGACTGTCATTCCTAATCTTCAAGGACAGCTTGCTGACTGGAATGGTACCAACTAATTGGAAAAAAGCTAATGTGGTAACAATATTCAAAAAGGGTCTGAAATTACATACCTGGCAAACTACAGACCAGTCAGTTAAACATCAATAGAATGCAAACTATTGGAGGGGAAGATATAGGACCACATCTAAGAATTTACTTAGCCAGCAAATGAATATGGCCAGGAGACATCATTATTTGCTAAGGACATAGTAGGTCCTATAAAGTAGTGTGTTCAGACCAAAATTTGATGATACAAGTGGAACAATCATTATCTTGTAATAGCTGTGTGTTTAGCTAATTATGTGTGATGAAGCATCTTGGAAAGGGGTAACAAATTTGTACCAGGTCGGATCCCAACCCTATAAAGAAAAAGCAAGCAGTAAACCGGTAGTGTGTAGTTTATCCTATATTCGCATTTATATTACAGCATATACTATACTTAAATGAGGCAGATAAGGTACATTTGCATTTTTTGATATGGGATTCCTTTTTAAGATTTTCCCTTGGCTCATTAAAGCAAAGGATATGGGTGTATTAGAATCTGTAAAATGTTGCATCTAGAAGTCCTAGACATATCACTGTGCAAACACAATATATTACTGCCAAACATTGTAATGATCAGGTTTAAATACTACTGTACTATTTAATAAAATTGGAGAATATTTTTTAAATAACTACATTTTGTACGTGCCATCTGAGCCTGGAATGCTCTATAATCCTTAATCTGTGAAAACAGAAGTAGCTTTACTTTGAATGAACACACCCATCCACCAGCTTTTCACATCAGTGGGAAAAATAATGTATTCATGAATTGCAAACATTATGATAAATACAACAGACTAGTTAAGCAATTCAATGCAGACAGGCCCTGAAGCATTATAGAATATGAATACAAAAAAGCCCAGGCTGCTAAAGGAGCAACATATTTTTAAGAAGTTCTCTCTATATTAAAGTTATTTCAATTTTTCATTGTTAATTGTCAATCACACTCAATTTACAGTGGTTACACCCAATATCTTACACGTTCACATTATTTTAAAGAAATGTAAAAAAATCAAGTTTAAACAAGTCTTTTTCTTCCTGTCCATTACAGTCTTCTGATCTGCCTAGATTAGTATATACAAAATTGAGATAGTCATACACAACGAGACAACTAATACACAGGCAGGGTTCCAGACTAGATGTGCAGCCTACTTGGGGCAAAAGTCAGATAAGGACAACAAAAAAAATATTGTATTGCTTATCAAAATAAAGTTTAATGTTGAAAAATGCCAAAGAGTGTTACTCAAATAATAAATGTTGTGGATAGTAACAGTTTTTAATTTTCTTTGGGTAGGAAAGGTAACTAAGGCCTGACTTCTAAAAGTGATTCAAGAATCTTTTTTTCTACTTCTCTCTTTTTTCTAAGAATCTAAAAATGGTTGCTTAAAGTACAGTATACATGTTCTCCATGACCTTTCCTACGGCAACATGTGCTAGAGACACTGAAAAGCTCACCATGTAGAAGCTATTGCAGAGCCTTCTGTTATGTACCTTTCATCTTGTATCAAAGCATGTATAACAATGTCATTAGTTAGCAAAAGTGATGATATCAATGTTCCTGTAAGACAAGCAAAATGCCTATGTCAATATATCAGACAGAGTATATATGTTACATACTAATGGAGGATATAAAAAATATTCTGTAAGTTTGCGCCATAACTCTCAAACATAGCAAAAGTTTGGACTCGAGCGACGAACCCCATTGAAGTCTATGGTACCCAAACTTGAAAAATCAAAAGTCCCCATTTTGAAAGCTTATATGCAAGCTATTAGCCATAAAAATGGTATGGAGGCCTGGCTACTGCCCTGGGGGACATGTACCAATGCAATTTTTTTTTTTAAAAAAAGCTTGTTTTTAAAGGAGCAGTGATTTTAAAGCAGCATTCCGGCCTAAAAAAAAAAAAAATTAAAAGTCAGCAGCTACAAACACTGTAGCTGCTGACTTTAAATAAGTACTTACCTGTCGTTGGTGCCCGCGATGTCAGCCACCCGAGGCCAACCCATCCCTTGGCTCTCGGGTCCTGGCACCGCCATCCTAGGTAAGGGAAACAGGCAGTAGAGCCTTGCGGCTTCACTGCCAGTTTCCTAGTGCACACACGTGAGCGATCTGTGAATGACCCCGTGGTGTTTTGGGAACACACACAGTTCCCAGAAGACAACGGGGCCACTCACCGAGGAGCAGAACATGCCGTGGAATAGGAAGAGGCAGATTAGGAAGACTGCCAAGCAACAAGGGTTTAGGTAAGTATAACATTTTTTTTTTCAAATGTTTTTTTTTATTTTTTTAGGATTTTTGGTGGAATTTTCTTTTCCAGGGTGGCCCTCCACTTTAATGATGCTTAAAGTGAAAAAATAAAATGAAAAACTCCTTTAAATATAGTGCCTGGGGGTCCCCTTAGTCTGCCTGTAAAGTGGCGCATCTGTGCCATGTATAGAACCTGCTGCAGCAAAACTGATGTTTATAAAGAAAAAAAACAACATTTAAATAGATGTTCCCTGCAAGCTTTCTTTATTTTGTAAACCATGGCTTGGGGAGCCAATCTGCATGATGAGGCCACAATTCAATGCACTAGACATGATTACAGATTCTTTGAATAAATTCTGGTATCTATTTGGCAGAATTTGGATGGAAATAACACATTTTTGCACCACAGCAAGAAAGCCTTATGGTGATGAAACCAAAATATAGTACACTCAGGCCAAGATTAACATTTTTTTTTTAGATAAAGTCTGGTTTCTCTTTCGCAGACTTTGGATAGAAGTAACAGGTGGGGAAAAATTGGGCTTTGGGTGTTGGTGGTGCCTTTACAACATAAACCCTACAGAGCAGTGGTTTTCAACCTCAGTCCTCAAGTACCCGCAACAGGCCATGTATTGGGAATTTCTCTTAGATAAAATAGCTGTCCAAAATACCAACCCATTGACTCTGATTTAAAGCACCTGTGCAAGATGAAGTAAAACCTGCAAACATGGCCTGTTGGGGTACTTGATGACTGAAGTTGAGAATCACTGCTATAGAGGTACCCTTGACGAAAGCAAGAATTGGCCTTGCAGTAAAAAATTGAAATTTGATGCCCTTGTCAAAAAGTTGCAGAAATAAAATTGGTCTTTGGGTGTTGTTGGTGCCTTCACCTGTAACCCTATAGAGGCACTCTTGGTAAAAGCAAGAATTGGCCTTGCTGTAAGAATTTGAAACTTGATGGCCCTGTCAAAAAGTTGCAGAAAAAAAAATGGTCTTTGGGTGTTGGTGGTGCCTTCACCCGTAACCCTATAGAGGCACTCTTGGTAAAAGCAAGAATTGACCTTGCTGTAAAAAATTGAAATTTGATGCCCCTGTCAAAAAATTGCAGAAAAAAATTGGTCTTAGGGTGTTGGTGGTGCCTTCACCCGTAACCCTAAAAGAGGCACTCTTGATAAAAGCAAGAATTAGCCTTGCTGTAAGAATTTGAAATTTGATGCCCCTGTCAAAAAGTTGCAGAAAAAAAATGGTCTTTGGGTGTTGGTGGCGCCTTCACCCGTAACCCTATAGAGGCACTCTTGATAAAAGCAAGAATTGGCCTTGCTGTAAGAATTTGAAATTTGATGCCCCTGTCAAAAAGTTGCAGAAAAAAAAATTGGTCTTTGGGTGTTGGTGGGGCCTTCACTGTGTAACATTCCAGAGGTAGTTTTGACCAAAGCAAGAATTGGCCTTGCTGTTAAAAGTTAAATTTTGACACCCCTGTCACACAGTTGTGGAAAAATTGGTCTTTGGGTGTTTGTGGTGCCTTTACCCCGTAAGCTTTTAGAGGTACTCTTGATGAAAGCAAGAATTGACCTTTCTGTAAAAAAATTAAATTTGATGCACCTGTCAAACAGATGCAGAAAAATTGGTCCTTTGGTGTTAATTGTGCCCATGAAGCCTATTCCAAAAGTTACTTCAAAACAAAATCAACAGGGGCGTGTCCCGGATGGCAAGCTGGGAAGACGTGTTGAGCCTGAGCTCCTCGCTCTCTTCGCGGAATCGACTGCTATTCACTATCTTCCTCTGCCCAAATTCAGCTCCAGACCTCCTTTCCTGATTCCTAAGTCTTCCCTGCCCTTGTCTAGGGGGCTAGCAGGAGTTTTGGCCGGCCGGCCGGGCCTAGGCCTGCAGCTGATAACACAACGCGGCAGACCCCGCCTTCTTGGGGCCTACTAAGCAGACGATGCCTCCTGCGCCCCACAGCCGCGCTCTGCAGAAAAAACTTTTAATCCGACTGAGCACACAAACTGAACTTCCCCCCGGGGTTGCGGTGGCTGACTCCCAGCCTAAGACGGATACCGGATGCGGTCTGTCATAGTCTCTGACTGATCGATACCCTCTGATGTGAGTAATCCCTCAGGAGACATCGCCTACCCGCAACAGAGGGTCTCTCTGGCCTTCCTGACTGAGTTTTCTATTGCCCAGCGACCGCACCTCAGGAAAGGCCACGGCTTCGGCCTACAGCTGGAAGTCGGCGGCCATCTTGCTGCTTCAAAGTACATCCTGACGGTATTCCCTATGCTTCTTCAGGTAACCGGACTCCCATAAGGTACTGGGGCTCATAGAAACTGTCTCCCACCTCTCTTACTTGCAGTGGGGGTTGGTGGGGCTGCAGATTGGTAGTTCTGCTGAATTAACAGACCATACTACTACCAATATGGAGGATGCTGCTTGAGTAAACCCAGGGCCTCTGCCTGCTCACCGAGACCTCCGTGAAGCTGTTTTAGCTATATACAGATACGGAGGTAAGCCTGTCTAACTAATAAATTCTCTGCACACCTCATGGGCAAAGTTGGCCAACAGCAACGATACTATAAACCACAGTTTGGGTTGCGTGAGGAATTACATAGTTACATAGTTAGTAAGGTTGAATAAAGACACCAGTCCATCCAGTTCAACCTGAGTGAGTGTGTGTCTACAACCCTGACCCTTGTCCCTAACCCTGAACATCGCACACTCACATCAATCCCTACCCTCAATCCAAGGTCCCCATTCATATACTAGGGCCAATTTTGGACAGAAGCCAATTAACCTACCAGCATGTCTTTGGAGTGTGGGAGGAAACCGGAGTACCCGGAGGAAACCCACGCAGGCACAGGGAGAACATGCAAACTCCAGGCAGGTAATGTCGTGGTTGGGATTCGAACCAGCGACCCTTGTTTACTGCTAGGCGAGAGTGCTAACCACTGCACCGCTGTGCCACCATACATGGAACGTTATGTTACTAGACAGCAACCTGCTTCCTCGTATACTTCTGCAAACCCTTTTGCCTTGCTGGACCCATCCCTGGATTCGGAAGATGCTGCAAATCCCCCACTACCTAGCTCTCAGAGTCAAGCACTCAATACATGACCTTCACGTGAGTTTCTTACCCCTGACATTCTGGACACTAAACTGCAGCTTTTACTTCAACAAATCACGTCCAATGTCTCGGCAGAGGTGAGCAAACTAGCTGCCGAATTGAGAAGGGAAATAAATTAGATGAGATGATAAACTACATACAGGCCATTGAGGAAGAAAATCATACCTTACGCCTCTCAGTCTCTCAACTACAACTACAACAAGAGGACTTGGAGAACAGGGAGAGAAGACAAAACCTACGCTTTAGAGGAATCCCAGAGACGGTGGGTGATTCTGATCTCCAGGCCTATCTTCTGGGTCTCTTTAACAACTTGGCTCCCTCAGTTGTGGACATAGACTGGCGCCTGGATAGGGCTCATCGGTCTCTGGGCCCAAAGCCTCCGTCCAGAGCTAGACCCAGAGATGTTGTGGTGAGGTTTCATTACTGACTTTTTTATCTTTTTTACTCATGTCTATAGCTGTGTTTCACAGATTGAGATTACATTGTCATTGTTACTTCATCTCAAAACAGTATCAACATAGGGTTTGTTATCTTGCAGTCAGAAGTGGAGAAGTGATTGTTATCAACAATACCCATAAACTGCATTGTATTGCATTATTTCTACACTAGCCTATCTAAATAGATTACAACCATGGCTCTGAAAATTATGTCATATAATGTGAAGGGCTTGGGTTCCATTAGTAAGCGCTGGATGGCCCTGAAGGACTTTAGAGCCTTGGGTGCAGACGTTGTAATGATTCAGGAGACCCACTTCCGGGCAGGCGGATCTTTAAAATTTTAATGTAAACAGATGGTGCAGCGCTAATAGAAGACAAGTGAATTAAAATTAAGATAGCAAACACACAGAATACTATATGATGTAGAAAATGTCCAATAAATGTCTATAAAGTGTCAATACACACAGGACACAGTGATAAACACATATCTAAAAGTTCATGAAGGCAAGGGAAAATCCACGGATTATCCAATGATTCCAAACACTCATGTCAAATCAAACAGCATGCTGAGAGAGGGTGACAAATCGATGTGCCCACCACCAATGTTCACAGTGGCCTCTCACCTGATGATATGGACCCTTTAATTACAGAGGGTCATAATAGGCTTTCCCTTTAAGGGTCATATGGACATGAAGCACAGCGGTTCAGCATACAGAGACTTCCATCATGACGCTGGATCAAGACACTCAGACAGTGCAGTAGCATATGGAATAAAATATGTGATAGTGCTCTCCGTATAAATAATTTATTTAAAAGGATAAAAGAAAACACTCACAGATCTAGCACTATACCAGTGCAAGTAAGCTGGCTTGAGCGATGCAATGTAAACACGGTACACGAGGATGTGCGGTGGCCACAGGTGACGTCACATTGCATCGCTATGGGCACTTGGTGGTGGGCACATCGATTTGTCACCCTCTCTCAGCATGCTGTTTGATTTGACATGAGTGTTTGGAATCATTGGATGATCCGTGGATTTTCCCTTGCCTTCATGAACTTTTAGATATGTGTTTATCACTGTGTCCTGTGTGTATTGACACTTTATAGACATTTATTGGACATTTTCTACATCATATAGTATTCTGTATATTTGCTATCTTAATTTTAATTCACTTCTCTTCTATTAGCGCTGCACCATCTGTTTACATTAATGCTTTAGGGATTTGATTATTGACCCTGGTGTTCAGCTGCTGAGCAATATTATACATTTTCGCGCTGATTTATCTTTTTATATTTTGGATCATTAAAATTTGCTTCAAAGTTTTTCCCCACCTCCTTCCTTGCCTCTGATTCCACGGGCAGGGCGGGAGTGGCAATCTTGATCAGAAAATCGTGCCCTGTTAAGGTCAGGAAATCTCACGTAGATCCTCAGGGGAGATTTCTCATCTTAGAATGCAAATACATGTCTGCCTCTTTTACACTGGTTAATTTATACGCTCCAAATACAGGCCAGATTGACTTCCTCAATAAACTTTTTGATACCCCTCAATATCGCTCACAACCTTTTATGATCGTTGGTGGGGACTTCAGCCTGGTTATGTCACCCACTAGAGATAGACAAACCCTCTTTAGCACTGTACCATCCAAAAAGATCATGTCCCAGGCCAATGCCTTCCGTAAATGTGTCAGGTCACATCAGATTTTCGACTCATTGAGGATAAAACACCCCTCTGCTAAACATTTTACGTTCTATTAACCAGCTCATAAAATGTACTCCCGCCTTGACCACTTTTTTATTTCGGCTCCACTCATCCCCTATGTGGTCGAGTCGGATATTTCCCCCATTACATGGTCAGACCATGCGCCCATTATGTTAGATCTTATGCTCTCCCAGACTTATACCAAATCCTGTCACTGACGTCCTAATGACCACCTTCTGCAGACCCACTCCATTCTAGCAAACAGTTTGAAAGAGTACTTTCTGCTCAACACAGGATCAGTATCTCAGATTTCTACGCTGTGGGAGGCACACAAGGCTGTATTTCGTGGTGCATATAGCTGAAAGCTCTCGGTTGAAGAGAAATAGTCTTATACAGTCTTTAATGTCTGCCCTAGTAATCGCAGAATTGAGGCTTTTGTGTAGTCCCACAGTGATGAAATTATGCAAAGTCATCTATCTCAGAGAACAAATTAAATCAACAAAACTTGACAAAACAGCCAGGTCCATACTATGGACAAAACTAAAATTTTATGAATACTCTAATAAGCCTCATAGGATGTTAGTTAACAAACTATGCCCACGACTGTTTAACTCATTCCCTGACTTTTTTCAGCAATCGGATGGATCTAGAGCACATTGCCCCCGTGAGATGTCCAAAATTTTTGGCAAATTTTACAGCAATCTGTATAACTGCCTGACTCCGGAGAATAATTTTAACTTTACCCAAGAAAAATTTGAGTCCTTTTTCTCTAGTATAAAGCTACCGAAATTATCTACAGCAGATTTAGAGAGTTTCGGCTGAAGAACTCCTAGCTATAATTAAAAGCCTCCCATTGCATAAGTCACTCGGCCCTGATGGTTTGCCTTATTCTTACTATAGATCTTTTTTTGACATTTTATCTCCACACATGCTAGCCTTATATGATTCCCTCCTTAAAGGCACTCCTCCACATTCACACTTCTCCCACTCATTCATTTCGGTTATCCCAAAGCCTGGAAAGGATCCCTCTATCCCAGATAACTACAGACCCATAGCTCTTCTAAATTAGGACTATAAAATATTCACTAAAATTATTGCTTCCCGTCTATCCAAGCTCATCCCCAAACTGATCCAAACTGGACCAAGTGGGCTTTGGGCCTGGTAGGCATGCGGGGGATAACACTCGGCGTACAATAGATCTAATATACCTTCTAGATAGAACCTCTCGTTCGGCATTAATTCTGAACTTAGATGCACAGAAGGCTTTTGACAGGCTGAGTTGGCCTTACATGTTTGCCACTTTAAAAATATATGGCTTTAACGGTTCTTTTCTAAAAGCCCTAGAGGCCCTATACTCAACTGTCACAGCGCAGGTGCAGATGTCATCCTTCTTGTCTCCTGGCTTCCTCATGACAAATGGAACTCAGCAGGGATGTCCTCTATCGCCATTGCTTTTTATCTTGTGCTTGGAGCCCCTAGCCGAGTCCATCCGTACTCATCCGGATATACATGGGGTGGTGATGAGACAAGGGGAATACAAATTGTCATTATTTGCAGATGACATTCTGCTTACTATTACTAACCCATTGATATCTCTCCCCTCGTTACATAAACTACTGACTTCCTTTAGTGCCATCTCCGGTTATAAAGTCAACACTTCCAAAATTGAAGCCCTTCCTATACACATTCCGTCGCCCTTATTATCTCAACTTAAAGGATCATACTCTTATAAATGGTGTAACACTTCTCTCAAATACTTGGGTGTCCTACTTACTCCTTCCTACGCCTCCCTTTATAATACTAATTTTCCTCCTTTGATACTGAACATTATTAAATCTCTGTCGATCTGGACCAAATACCCCCTGTCTCTATTAGGCACAATCAATGTTTTAAAAATGTCTATTTTACCCAGACTGCTTTACCACTTTGAAACACTGCCAGTAGCCTTGCCTGCTTCACAACTAAAAGCACTCCACAGGAATTTTCTAAAATTTATATGGAATAGTAGGGCCCACCGCATAGTGAGCTCAGTGATGTTTTCTCTTAGATCCAGGGGAGGTTTGGAGCCCCGGACATCACTAAATACTACTACGCCACACACTTAAGGGCTATTGCTTCTTGATCTTCTTTACACGCACCGAATCAATGGACCGACATTGAAAAGGGGGTACTTTATCCGGTTCACCCGTGCTCCTTGATTTGGGGCGCCCCCCCGGATCCCATTTGTAAACATCAGTGCACTGGTCCAATGACATTTACTTTAACCATTTGGCATCAGTGTCTCAAACGCTATTCCCTCACATCCCCCTGCTCTTCTCTCGTGAATGTACTATTCAACCCACTCATACCAGACAGTATGTCCGTGGGCAGGATCTTTCCATGGCTTTATGTACCTGTTTTTCAGCTCCGAACCTGGTTCATCCCATAACGAGGAGACTACATACTTTCAATACTTTAGGTGAGAAATTTGATATACCATTACACCTTTTCCATTTCTATCTACAGGTTAGACACTTCTTCCACTCTAAATCTCCAACCCTGACCCTAGATAAGCCAACTACCTTTGAATACTTATGTGCTCAGGGCCCTCACCAACTGCATTTAATTTCATGTATTTACCGTATCCTCCATGAGTCGACTCCTATCATGGAAATCACGCATCATTATATGAGCAGGTGGTCCCATTTGGTGGGTAGACCTATCACAATACAGATGTGGGATAGGATTTGGTCCTCTACTTTTAAATCTTCCAAATGTGTGACTCAGAGGGAGACTTCCATTAAGATTCTCATGTTTTGGTATAGAAATCCTGATGTAATTCATAAGTATGAGCCCTCAATCTGGCCGCACTGCTGGCGGTGCGGAACTGACATAGGTTCTCTGTTTAATATCTTTTGCCAATGCCCCCTGATTCAACCCTTTTGGCGTGATGTGCATCTACTTATACAAAAGGTGGTTGGGGTGTCCCCTCCACTGGATCCTTTAACTTATCTGTTGGGTCTCCCTTCTCCAGGTGTGTCTAAAAAGGCAAATCGACTAATATCCTATATTTTGCTAGCCGCCAAGAGGCTTATCCCATTGTCCTGGCTATCCAATACGCCTCCTTCATGGTCCAGATTTCTGCACCTGGTGGCTGAGATTCGGACAATGGAGTTTCTGACGGCCTCGGTGCATGACTGCATCTCCCAATTTAATAAAGTATGGGAGCCATGGGATCTTTCGAATTACGGGACTTCCATACCACACATCACACCCTAATAATATATTAACTCTACATTGATGGTGTCCATTTGACTTCCCCTCTCCCCCATTCCTGTGCACATTATTTGATGCCTTAGGAGCACCACACGTTTGTGGTGGAATTCCATGCCTACTATATTGTTATGATTAATCTTGAGGTTCTGAATTTCTACCTATAAACTGCCTATTTTGTATATCAAGGGGAAGCGATGCAATTCACACCTGTGTCTAGTATCTGTGAACATTATTCACTTATATCTGTTATTTTCTACTCACTTTTTTCCTTTTTATTATGTCTGTTTATATTACACTTTCATTAAGAGTGTATTGTACATTATGTTACAATTTTAGATTTGTTATCTGATAACCCAATAAAAATACAATTTTGAAAAAACAAAACAAAATCAACACCCACAAAGCTAGGCAGCCTAGACAGTCTTGCAGAGATTCGAGTTCCCAATAACACTTAATCCTTGAAATCGGCATCAGGGAATTGATAGCTGCTTCTAATCCAGGACTGATTAATTTTGACAAATGTCAGCCGGTCAACGGAGTCTCTGGACAGAGGCGCTCTTTTATCTGTCACAAAACTTCTGGATGTAGTGCAGCCCAGCAGCTCATTTGCATATTAGGCAAGTTCTGGGCAGTGGTCTATTTTCATGACCTAGAAACCCAGTGGATCTTCTACTAGAAAGCTCTCCATGTCTGTTTTCACCCCTACATAACCCTTCATCATATGATGCAGACACTGCTGATGGGATCTTGAAGCTGACATCCCAGGGCGCCCAGGACTAAAACTTTTTTGAAATGCATCACTGAGGTTGCCCTTCTCCACCATTCCTCGTTTGACCAACAGAAGCCTCAAAACTAGCTTTTCCATGAGACTGTAACCTACCAGTTTCTGAAAAGGCATTACATAAACTCCTCTTTAAAGTGTCCTCAATATATTTTATCCTTTGTTCCCTCTGCGAGGGCATGATGAGTTCCGAGACTTTCCCCTTAGTAATGGTAGTAAAGGAGGGTTGCCAACCAATAGTGATCCTTATCCTTGGTGCCACAAATTCTTGGGGCCTTTCGCAGGCTTTGAAGAATACAGGAGCACCACACGTTTGTGGAGGAATGAGAAGCAGAGTCCTCAGGGTCACTGAGGATTACAGTATCTAGAACTGCCTCCTCCCAGCCATGTACTACTCCCAAAGTTTCTGGGAACTGAAAACCATCTCTTAAGGTTTGATGCATGTCGTCCTCTGCTTCTATGCCTCCAAAACTGCCAGAATCCATCTCCTCCTCCTCTTCCCTCTACCCTTGTGTGTTCTGTGGTGTCACAAGAATGATATCTGCATAAAGCGGGCCTTGGGAGGTGCACCTCTTCCTCCCGCTGCTCTGCCTCGAGTGCCCTGTCCATGTCCATAATGCAACGAAGAGTATGATCCAGCAGGAACACAATCCTTGTTGCCTCCTCAAAAGGTGACAGTACAGTGCATGCATCCTTTATCAGAAGCCATTAGTGTGGGAAAAATGCTGAGCTGCCCTAAACCTGTCCTTGTGCCATACTCACACAGGTGCTCATTGACGATCATCTGCTGCCACTTCAGCACTGCCAAAGTCAAGTTCCACCTGGTGGGCATGTCACAAATCAGGCAGTTTACGGGAGGTGGAATTCCCGCTGAATGGGTACCTGTTTAAGAAACTCTGCACCACCAAATTGAGGACATGTGCCTGACATGGCACATGTGTCAACTTTCCCTGTCAAAGGGCGGACAAAAGGTTAGTACCATTATTGCACACCACCATTCCTGGCTCAAGCTACCATGGCGTGAACCACCTCTGGGCCTGAGGCTGCAGAGCTGAAAGAATCTCTGCTCCGGTGTGGATCCTGTCCTCTAGATAGACCAGCTGAAGCACTGCATAGCATCTTTTAGCCTGACTCATTGAATGTCCCCTTGAATGCTTAGGGGGTATTGGTGGTTCATAGGACAATCCAGCAGAGGAGGACATGCAGTAGGAGGTGGAGGAAGAGGGGTTGGAGCTGACAGATCTTGCATCATCACCACCAGTAGGGATGAGCTTCAAGTTCGAGTCAAACTCATGTTCGACTCGAACATTGGCTGTTCGCAAGTTCGCCGAACACTGAACAATTTGGGGTGTTCGCGGCAAATTCGAATGCCGCAGAACACCCTTTAAAAGTCTATGGGAGAAATCAAAAGTGCTAATTTTAAAGGCTTATATGCAAGTTATTGTCATAAAAAGTGTTTGGGGACCCGGGTCCTGCCCCAGGGGACATGTATCAATGCAAAAAAAAGTTTTAAAAACGGACGTTTTTTCAGGAGCAGTGATTTTAATAATGCTTAAAGTCAAACAATAAAAGTGTAATATCCCTTTAAATTTCATACCTGGGGGGTGTCTATAGTATGCCTGTAAAGGGGCGCATGTTTCCCGTGTTTAGAACAGTCTGACAGCAAAATGACATTTCGAAGGAAAAAACTCATTTAAAACTACCCGCGGCTATTAATGAATTGCCGGTCCGACAATACACATAAAAGTTCATTGATAAAAACGGCATGGGAATTCCCCACAGGGAAACCCCGAACCAAAATTTAAAAAAAAAAAAATGACGTGGGGGGGTCCCCCTAAATTCCATACCAGGCTCTTCAGGTCTGGTATGGATATTAAGGGGAACCCCGGCCAAAATTGAAAAAAAAAAATGACGTGGAGTTCTCCCTAAATTCCATACCAGACCCTTCAGGTCTGGTATGGATTTTAAGGGGAACCCCGCGCCAAAAAAAAAAAAAAATGGTGTGGGGTTCCCCCAAAAATCCATACCAGACCCTTATCCGAGCACGCAACCTGGCAGGCCGCAGGAAAAGAGGGGGGGACGAGAGTGCGCCCCCCCCCTCCTGAACCGTACCAGGCCACATGCCCTCAACATTGGGAGGGTGCTTTGGGGTAGCCCCCCAAAACACCTTGTCCCCATGTTGATGAGGACAAGGGCCTCATCCCCACAACCGTGGTTGTGGGGGTCTGCGGGCGGGGGCTTATCGGAATCTGGAAGCCCCCTTTAACAAGGGGACCCCCAGATCCCGGCCCCCCCCCTGTGTGAAATGGTAAGGGGGTACTTACCCCTACCATTTCACAAAAAAAGTGTCAAAATAGTTAAAAATGACAAGAGACAGTTTTTGACAATTCCTTTATTTAAATGCTTCTATCTTCCTTCATCTTCTTCTTCTTCTGGTTCTTCCTCCGGCGTTCTCGTCCAGCATCTCCTCCGCGGAGTCTTCTATCTTCTTCTCCTCGGGCCGCTCCGCACCCATGGCATGGAGGGAGGCTCCCGCTCTTCTCTTCATCTTCTTCTTCATCCTCTTCTCTTCTTCATCTTCTTCATCTTCATCTTCTCTTCTTAATTTTCTTCTCCGGGCCGCTCCGCATCCATGCATGGAGGGAGGCTCCCGCTCTGTGACGGCGTCTCCTCGTCTGACGGTTCTTAAATAATGGGGGGCGGGGCCACCCGGTGACCCCGCCCCCTCTGACGCACGGGACATGACGGGACTTCCCTGTGGCATTCCCCGGGACATCACAGGGAAGTCCCGTCAAGTCACCGTGCGTCAGAGGGGGCGGAGTCACCGGGTGGCCCCGCCCCCCGTTATTTAAGAACCGTCAGACGAGGAGACGCCGTCACACAGCGGGAGCCTCCCTCCATGCATGGATGCGGAGCGGCCCTGAGAAGAAAATTAAGAAGAGAAGATGAAGATGAAGAAGATGAAGAAGATGAAGAAGAGAAGAGAATGAAGAAGAAGATGAAGAGAAGAGCGGGAGCCTCCCCCGATGCCATGGGTGCGGAGCGGCCCGAGGAGAAGAAGATAGAAGACACCGCGGAGGAGATGCTGGACGAGAATGCCGGAGGAAGAACCAGAAGAGCCAGAAGAACCAGAAGAAGAAGAAGATGAAGGAAGATAGAAGAAGCATTTAAATAAAGGAATTGTCAAAAACTGTCTCTTGTCATTTGTAACTATTTTGACACTTTTTTAGTGAAATGGTAGGGGTAAGTACCCCCTTACCATTTCACACAGGGGGGGGCGGGATCTGGGGGTCCCCTTGTTAAAGGGGGCTTCCAGATTCCTATAAGCCCCCCGCCCGCAGACCCCCACAACCACCGGCCATGGTTGTGGGGATGAGGCCCTTGTCCTCATCAACATGGGGACAAGGTGTTTTGGGGGGCTACCCCAAAGCACCCTCCCAATGTTGAGGGCATGTGGCCTGGTACGGTTCAGGAGGGGGGGCGCACTCTCGTCCCCCCCTCTTTTCCTGCGGCCTGCCAGGTTGCGTGCTCGGATAAGGGTCTGGTATGGATTTTTGGGGGAACCCCACGCCGTTTTTTTTTTTTTTTTTGGCGCGGGGTTCCCCTTAAAATCCATACCAGACCTGAAGGGTCTGGTGTGGAATTTAGGGGAAACCCCACGTCATTTTTTTTTTAAATTTTGGCCGGGGTTCCCCTTAATATCCATACCAGACCTGAAGGGCCTGGTATGGAATTTAGGGGGACTCCCACTTCATTTTTTTTTTTTTTAATTTTGGTTCGGGGTTTCCCTGTGGGGAATTCCCATGCCGTTTTATCAATGAACTTCTATGTGTATTGTCGGCAATGCAATAGCCGCGGGTAGTTTTAAATGGCTTTTTTTCCTTCGAAATGTCATTTTGCTGTCAGGCTGTTCTAAACACGGGAAACATGCGCCCCTTTACAGGCATACTATAGACACCCCCCAGGTTTGAAATTTAAAGGGATATTACACTTTTATTGTTTGACTTTAAGCATTATTAAAATCACTGCTCCTGAAAAAACGTCCGTTTTTAAAACTTTTTTTTGCATTGATCCATGTCCCCTGGGGCAGGACCCAGGTCCCCAAACACTTTTTATGACAATAACTTGCATATAAGCCTTTAAAATTAGCACTTTTGATTATTCATGTTCGTGTCCCATAGACTTTAACGGTGTTCGCGTGTTCGAGCGAACTTTTTTCCTGTTCGCATGTTCTGGTGCGAACCGAACAGGGGGTGTTCGGCTCATCCCTAACCACCAGCTATATGGTGACGTGGCGGCAAAACAAGCTCCAGGGCTGAGCCCTGTCCTGCATCCTTCCTAGTTGCAAGCAGAGATACCCAGTGTGCTGTGAACGAAATATAGCATCCCTGACCATGCTTTCTGGACCACGTGTCAGCAGTAATGTGGACCTTGTGGCTGACTGCCTTGCACGACCCTGACAAAGCATTGCCTTCCACTTGATGGTACGGAGCTGGAATGGCCTTGGGTGCAAAGAAATAGTAACTGGGAACCTTACCATTGTGGTACAGCACATTCTGCAAATTCACAAAAAGGGGTAGAATCCACCAGATGGAAAGGCAGGTGTTGTAAAGCCAGCAATTTGGAAAAGCTGGAATTTAGATGCTGTGGTTGGCAGAGAGTGTATTTAATTTTTTTTAGTTTTTTGCCGCAACAGCTGGGGCAGAGAAATTTTCCTGCTATACTCTACAGCTGGTGGTGTGCTGCTGGCAGATGTGTTGTAAGGACCTGTGACACCCTTTGCTATACCATCATCCCTGTCAGTGGAGGCTGCTGAGAGGTCATGAGATATAGCGGGGGTAGACATGAAGGGTAAGGAGTGAGGGGAAGAATAATTGTGTCCCTTGTGCGTGGCTTTCAGGTGCTCTTGCCAATGGGCTGAGTGGTGGGAGGTTCAATGCCTTGTCAAGTATATGGTACCCAAATGGCTGGTGTTTTTGCCATGCTTGCGGCAGAGATTGCAAATTGCAACAGTGTGATCGGCTGCACATGTGCTAAAAAAGGCCCACACTTCTGAGCTGTGGCAAGTGGGCAGGGAGTTAACAACTCCACAATCTAATGGAATAGAGTGGCTGCTTTCTACTCTTCCATGACGGCTGCCTCTGGAGGAAATCTTGCCTCATTTGGGTTGTTTCGCTTCCTCACTTTCCTCCTATGCTCTATCCGGCACCCAAGTCGGGTCAGTGACCTTATCATCATCATCCCCTCCATCCTTATCACTGGAGCCAACTTGGAGCCAACTTTTTCTACCTCAGAAGCAAGCTCAGACTCAAGTAATGTCTGTAAGTAAAAGAAAAAAGTGCTGCACTATCTTCTAGTGATAAATATTTGCCTGTGTGTTTTTACCCATATTTACACACTCTAGACTATATCTGTAGCAAACCACATACATAAAATACTATAGTGACACCACTAATTAAAAAATATATGAGACTCTGTGCTCAAATCTAGTGCAGCATGTGAACTGTTAATTAATTAGTCCCTCTGCCTTTCTATGTATACATACTCTAAAATTACCTATAGAAGATCACATACATAAAGTGCTATTAGTGACACAACTTATTGTCAAAAAAAGTGACTCTGTGCAATTAATACTAAAATATCATCTGTCATAAAGTTAAAATCCAATATATATGTGCTCAAATTATATTCACAAACGTGTTCCCATGCACTAAAAAGTGCTATATGCAAAGTGCTATAATGCTTGATTCACAAAATTACATGCATTATATATAAAGTCCATTCACAGTTCAAAATTCAAAGCAGCTGGTGATAGCAAACGTGTCCTTGTGTCCACTCGGGTGCTCCCCCTTCAGTATGTGCGCTCACCTTAGAGCGTGTGATCCTGCAATTAAGCCTGGTCAGAACACGCATATGAACCACCTCTGAGTTCAGTGATTGTGTTGGAATCCTGGGCTGGTTGCTGGTAACGTTTTCCACATATATATGATAAAAAACTCAATAGTGTGATATTGTTTCAACAATATTTATTTATAAAACTTAGCCCCTTCTATGGGGTACTCACATTTTGTGGGTGCTACAGTGCACCACTCTTTACAAGATCAGAGGTAATGCTGAAGTGATGTGTCCTTTCTTTTGCTGAGAACGCTCCGCTGCCTCCTGCACTGCACTGTCCTGTCCCCTCCCCAATGCGCGTCGATACCGGTATTATGACGTATCTTCCTCATGGGGATTTGATTGAAAGGTTACTCTGTCAGTCACTATATAGTGTTATGGCGGCCATTTTCATGTTGACCGCGGACATTATATTGTCCGTGACATCTAATTCTACTCTCAATGTCACTATATTACCTACGTTTCCAACCTGATATTTAGTCTCTTTATATTCTCAGCCCCATTTCAATACGATAAACTCCACTAGTAGAATATCTCCTCCTTTTATATTTATTTCTCAGGACAGTGCATAGAAAGAACACATTACCTCCATACATCCTATACATCGCCTTATTGTATACTATCCTCATTTATTCCATGTCTAGAAATTACCATAACTGTCAGCAAACGACAACTTATGTCTCCAATAGTTTTACAATATAGTTACCATCTGCACAATTTAAATTCATGTCCACGAGGTCATGTATAGTTATCTGGATCCCCTATCAATATATTCTAAGATATTCCACTCCAAATGATTATATATATATATATATATATATATATATATATATATATATATATATATATAATATGTGTGTGTTATGCCGCATACACACGAGCGGACTTTACGTCAGACTTTGCCCGGCGGACTAGATTTCGTCAGGCAATTCGATCGTGTGTGGGCTCCAGCGGACTTTGTTTTCTCAAAAGTTGGACGGACTTAGATGTTTTAAATCAATCCGTCGAAATCGAGTCCGGTCGAAAAGTCCGCCGTCTGTATGCTAGTTCAACAGACAAAAAGCCACGTTAGGGCAGCTATTGGCTACTGGCTATGAACTTCCTTGTTTTAGTCCGGTCGTACGTCATCACGTACGAATTTGACGGACTTTGGTGGATTGTGTGTAGGCAAGTCCGTTCATTCAGAAAGTCCGTTGTAAAGTCCGTCGGGCAAAGTCTGCCGTAAAGTCCGCTCGTGTGTACGCGGCATAAGAGTTTTGACAAGCATTTCCTATCAGTGTCCCTAAAGTGCAATCATAAAAAAACACAGCAGGAATGCAATTTTGGGGCATAGAGGAGGGGGTTCAAATTTCATAAGGGAGATTAGCAAAAAAGAATCTTGGTGGATACACCAACTGGGATCCTTAGCACCGGGTGGGTTGAACAAAGAATTTGACCTGAAATGCTTTCTTAGTAATAATTAATCTTATACTAGTTAGGCATAGAAGTTATTCACCAGGATATATGACCTATGGACATAATTTTCTAACTAATATGAGGATGAGGGTACTTTTTTGGTGGTATAATATAAGTAGAGTACTACTCTATTATTGTGCTCGTAACCAGCAACTCTGCACACACATTGTGTAGGGTCATTCATATTGAACAGGGTTCAGGGAATAGACCCGTAGGGGACGAGTATGGTCCGTGTATATACATATATATATATATATATATATATATATATATATATATACTTGTTTAGATGGATACATTTATATAACATGGTTTTTACAATAATTTTTATATTAGATTTTTTCAACACATATTTTTTTTTTATAGTTTTTATAATTTTTCATATACATTTTTCAAATCAGATATTTCAATAGTGTAATTATATTAGACATTAATTTCAATAATATTATTTATAGTTTTATACATGAGGATAGTATACAATAAGGCGATGTATGGGATGTATGTGGGCTGGAGGTAATGTGTTCTTTTCTATGCACCGTCCTGAGACAGATATAAAAAGGAGGAAATATTCTACTAGTGGAGCTTATCGTATTAAAATGGGGCTGAGAATATAAAGAGACTAAATATCAGGTTGAAAACGTAGTTAATATAGTGACATTGAGAGTAGAATTAGATGCCACGGACAATATAATGTCCGCAGTCTACAAGAAAATGGCCGCAGCAACACTATATAGTGACTGACAGAGTAACCGTCCAATCAAATCCCCATGTGGAAGATACGTCATAATCAAGGTATCGCATTGGGGAGGGGACAGGACGGTGCAGGAGGCAGCAGAGCATTCTCAGCAAAAGAAAGGACACATACCTTCAACATTACCTCTGATCTTGTAAAGAGTGGTGCACTGTAGCACCCACAAAATGTGAGTAACCCATAGAAAGGGCTAAATTTTATGAATCAATATTGTTGAGACGATGTCACACTATCGAGTTTTTTATCATATACATGTGGAAAACATTACCAGCAACCAGCCAAGGATTCCAACACAATCACTGAACCCAGAGGTGGTTCATATGCCCGTTCTGACCAGGCTTAATTGCAGGGTCACACGCTCTAAGGTGAGCACACATACTGAAGGGGGAGCACCTGAGTGGACACAAGGACACATTTGCTATCACCAGCTGCTTTGGATTTTGAACTGTAAATGGATTTTATATATAATGCATTTCATTTTGTGAATCACGCATCATAGCACTTTGCACATAGCACTTTGTAGTGCATGGGAACACGTTTGTGAATATAGTTTGATCACATATATATTGGATCTTAATTTTATGACAGATGACAATATTTTAGTATTACTGTACATATTGCATTATATTGTTGCAAAGAGTCACTTTATTTGACAATAAGTTGTGTCACTAATAGCACTTTATGTATGTGATCTTCTATAGGTAATTTCAGAGTTTAGAGTTTAGATACATGGAAAGGCAGAGGGACTAATTTATTAACAGTTCACATGGTGCACTAGATTGGAGCACAGAGCCACATACATGTTTTAATTAATTAGTGGTTTCACTATAGTATTTTATGTATGTGGTTTGCTACAGATATAGTCTAGAGCAGCCTTTTTCAACCAGGGTTCCCAGGCACCCTGGAGTGCCTTTAGGTTTCTTCAAGGGTGCCGTGGCAAAATGCCTACTAATTGTGCAAGGTGGGTCAAACCTGTCTTATAGTTGCCCAAAGCCACAGGTTTTTATTGTGCACTATTACAACCTTCTAGCCATCGGCATCCTAACAACCAATGACATCATCAGTTGATAAGGAGGACATCGGATGTTTGCACAGCATCCTTGTTTGCCCCTTCTCTGCATCTCTCAGTCAGCATTGGGGTAATGATAACGGAGTGAAGGAGAGAAACTGAGTGAGAAGAGAAACATTGGAATATTTGTCAATATCAGTGTGCAAAGGTGCGTTTGCTTTGGAAGAATAAATCATCTCTAACGTTGGGTGTCCTATGTGTGTGGATGTTGCTGCGATACATAAATCTATTAGTTTAGCTTTTTACATTTTAGAATTGGGTGCCTTGAGATTGTGTCGAATTTTAAAGGGTGCCTTGACTGAAAAAAGGTTGAGAAATACTGGTCTAGAGTGTGTATATATGTGTAAAAACACACAGGCAAATATTTATCACTAGAAGATAGCGCAGCACTTTTTTCTTTTACTTATACAGTATGCTGAGTGCACGGCCTTATGGGACATGATCAGTGCTAGCAGCTTTCTACATAAGAACCTATTTGTGTATGGTAACTTGCAAGATTTACAGTGTTTAGTCAAGTAATGTCTGTGTCAAGTAATGTCTGTGCATCCTCAAAAAGCAAGTGGATGACTGTGTTGCGTTTGTTAAAAATATGATTTTTTTAACTTAATCAGAAATAACATTACACAATAGTGGTTGCTCATAGATTACTGTCTTGGCTTGAGTAGACAATGGTTTACATAGATACCATTGTTGTATTCAATTGACAGTTTTCAACAGTCCATTGTTTCTACAGCTACAGTAAACAACTTGTTTGAGATTCTTTCAGCTCTCAAACTGAAAGAATGACTGTTAGTCGGTTGTTATGGAAACAAGTTTGTAACATTAACTTTTGGTAACAAACTTGTACAAATAAAAGGGATGAGTAGAGACTGGGACACACACATCATCATGCTTTGAAGATCAGAAGCCACTCATGACAGAAGAAAGGTGCCTGTTGTCCAAGAAGCATCATTACCAATGGAGATCATGAACATACAGTAACAAAAGATAAGTAACTTTTAAGTGTATTTGTACTGGTATAGGCCATAGGCTGTTCATTTGCTAGGCATTTTGCTTGGTATAGATATCTGTCAGTCTTGTATTGTTTTCCTAATACTGTAATAGCATGTACAGCATCTTTGTATAGTAAAAGCACATTTACACACTGCAGAAGTCTCAGCTTCCTTGCATATACCACAGAGTAACCTTGTTAGATAGACGCAACAAAAAAAATGACGCTGTGTTAAAATAATTCAGCTGACTCCTCCCTGCATGATGCTGGGACTATGGCAGAAGTAGCAGAATAAGCCGCTCTGGCAGCTGCAGTAGACCGTGATAATGTAAAAATGTAGCGCATAGTGGACATACCAAAAATAACAAAATAGTGGTGATAAAATATACTAAAGTCCAAAAAACATAAGTACTTCAACACAATATAGTGGACTGAACAGGTGATAAACAAAAGTCAATAAACCAAGGGGCAAATGAATGGGGTGTATAATAGTCCCACTGTGTGTAAACACGGATACAATGACTGAGGATGGTGGTTGTTCAAAATGTTAGCAAGAAGTTGTGTTGATCCGTAGAAGGAAACCACATCAAATGGAAAAGGGCATCAATGAGCGAATGATAAATATAAACTCTTACCAGATCCAATGGACTCCCCTGTCAGCGACATGGAGTCTTGAAAGCAGTGTGCCCCCCAGGGCGTATGGAAAGGTATTCACACAGTCAGAACCTCTGAGTTGAACTCTACGGAGACTCCGGGGATCACAGGGTAGATCGTCGTTGATGTGGTTTCCTTCTATGGATCAACACAACTTCTTGCCAACATTTGGAACAACCACCATCCTCAGTGATTGCATCCGTGTTTACACACAGTGGGACATTATACCCCCCATTCATTTGCCCCTTGGTTTATTGACTTTTGTTTATCACCTGTTCAGTCCACTATATTGTGTTGAAGTACTTATGTTTTTTGGACTTTAGTATATTTTATCACCACTATTTTGTTATTTTTGGTATGTCCACTATGCGCTACATTTTCACATTATCTTTGCACCGTTTTTGTCACACTGTATGTAGCTGCTCCCCTCTCATTAGTTAGCGCAGTGTTGTTTGCACATTTTTTCACTGCAGTGGACTGTGCACTAGTCTCTGCTTGGGCGATATAGGCTGAGGAGGATGAGGAAGGTTTAGTGAGAGACAAATGTGCCCTGCCTGAGGACGGACCACGTCACCTTTGCCTGGGAACACAGATGCTGCTAGCCCCCTCATAGTGGCATGGGAACATCTGCCTCTCCTTATTGGCCTTCAAGACATCATGGGGGACTGACACTGACAGAAATGTAAAAACAACAAAAAAAAAATAAAAAGGGGGAACACAAACATCCCAGTCATAAAAACTGCTATAGAATGTGCATTGTTATGGTTCTGAATTCTTACGGGAAGGATTCCAGTCCTATACTGAGAATAGCTAGGGATGGAGTAGGTTTAGTGATAATCCCAGTGATATCTGAGGTTAAAGAGAATACTTTTCTCCAAAATGTGTGAATGTGTGGACAATCCCAGAGAATGTGTATTAGGGGACCCTTGGAGGAGCGTCCTCTCCAACTGTCGTCATCAAGGTTTGCGAATGTACTCGTTTGTACACGAGTAAGATACCATCTATGGTGGATTTTTTGCGATAGTTCCCAATAATTAATACAGGTGGATGCTTTGTGGTTGTAATGTATGACTGAGCGCCATTGGGAATCTGAGAAAGATTCCTCTAGACCCCTTTCCCATCTTTTGTAAGTTGATGTCTTAGTGAACTTGCCTTTGTTTTGTAAGAGATTGTACTTTAGGGTTATTCCTTTTGCTTTGAGGGAGTTTGAAGTCCAGAAGGACCATGCCTTGGTAGGAATTACGACTGATGGGGCAGAATTTTTTTTCAGGTAGGAGGCTATACGTTTATATGTGCATACACCTTGCAATTGTATTAGGTATCTAGTTTTAAGGGTTTGGAATGGAAGGAGTTGGTCATTATGTATTAGTTCTTTCAGTGGAGGTATTCAGAAGTTGAATACCTCCACAGGGGGATATACTGATTGGCAGTGTTCTGTTAGGGATGTATTTTGGAATAGGAAGTGCCATGCCTCAACTGCAGCCGCCATCGTTGGGTGATCATTTTTTTGGGGTTTTATGTGAGTTTTTTGAACTAGCAGAAGAGAGCTTAAATTGCCTTCAGGTACAAATGACTGCTCAATAAATTGCCATTGTTTGTGAAACAGAGGCGTAAACCAATGTCTGATTTGATCCAGTATTACAACCATGTAGTAATCTTTTGTGTCTGGGAAGCTCATACCTCCTGCAATTTTGTGTTTTACAATAGTGGCATAAGAACAACGAGGTTTCTTACCTTGCCATATAGACGTGCTCAGTCATCTTTTAATAGCTTGGAAAAAAGAGTTGTGGACCTGTACTGGTAGAGCTTTATATAGGTACAAGAGTTTCGGAAGGGTTATCATTTTAAAAGCTGCTGCTCTACCAGCTCAGGAGAGATAATGTTTGCTTAGTTCTTGAAGATCTTTCCTGCAAGTGTGGAGAAATGGCAGGTAGTTGCAGCTATTTAAGTTTGAGGATGGAGATGTCAAGGATATGCCTAAATAAAGCATTGAGGGGGATACCCATTGAAAAGGAACTGTAGATTGTAGACGCAATTTGGTAGATTTAGGAATATGAACGCTAATAACATTGGATTTGGAATCATTTACCTTGTAAAAAGAACATGCATTGAAGGTATTTAAGATTTCCCATACCTTTACCAGGGAAGAGGCCGGATCAGTCAAATTGAGAATTATGTCATCCGCAAATAGTGTGATTTTAAATTCTTGATCTTTAATTTTAATTCCTGAAATGGAGTTTGAGGATCAGATTTTTTAAGCCAGGGGTTCCATCATTCATGTAAAAATCAATGGAGACAGGGGGCATCCCTGTCTTGTTCCATTGTTGATGATAAAAGGGTCTAAAAAGACCCCATTATGAGAGAACTCTAGCATTGGGATTAGAATACAAGGCTAGAATGGCCGATAATATGTTGCCTTGAAATCCAAATTTGGCGAGAGTGTATTTCAAATAACCCCAGTGAATCCTATCGAATAATGCCTTTTCGGCATCTAAGGTAATGAATAGAGTTGATATATTATGTTTTTCAGTAAAATGTAGGAGATTTATTATTTTTCATGTGGCATCTGGGGCTTGTCTGCTTAGCGTGAACCCTACTTGGTCGGGGTGTATGATGTGGGGCATAATGGGGGTTAATATCTGAGCTATTAATCTGACATACAATTTGTTTAATAGAGGGTGGAAATTTGAGGGGGTATCTGGCTCCTTCCCTGGTTTGGGCAAGGTTACAATATTGGCAGAGAGCATTACATTTGGGAATTGACCAGAGGACACAGCAGCGCTGAACATATCACAGATATGGGGGGGTTAAGGTTTTGTTGAATAATTTATAATATTCGGCAGAGAAGCCGTCCGGGCCTTTACCGTTGGGAAGTGTGGAAATAGCTTGGGAGATTTCTTGTATGGAGAATGGAGCGTTGAGGGATATTAGTTGTTCAGAGGAAAGTTTGGGAAGATTCATTTATTCTAGAAAGTCTGATATGTCAGAATCCATGGGTTGCATTATGTTGGGGTCATCTTTTAAGCTATATAGCGTGCGATAATACGCACCAAACGCATTAGCTATATCTTTGGGGTGATACACTTTGTCTAGAGGTAGAGGGATGTAGGATATGTGGAATTTTATTTTTGTTCCGCCTTAGTTTGATTTGGTTTGCTAACAGTTTACCAGCTTTATTACCAGCTGTGTAGAAAGAAGATCGTATTTTTAATAGTGACTTGGCGTGTTTGGCATTTAAGAAGGTTTTAAGATCGGGGCACATGCGCGGCACGATGCGGGACAGACATGAGTGCTGAGAGCTCCATCGGACCGGAATTGCCAGGCCTAAATCCTGGGGCTATTTCCCAATAAAAAATGCCTGAAATATACCAACACCCCCGGAGAACACAGTGGTGCATGCATTCCAGCAAGAAAAAAGGTAAAAGCCGCTCCGGACACTCCTTTACAAACTATCTGCTCAGCCTGGAACTAAAGCAGAGGAAGATGTCCCAAAATGGCGCCGGCGCACGGGCTGTCTCTAACAGCTCCACACCACAACATCAACTTTCTTCTAAAGACTGTGAGTACAATCCCCCCTTATCTAAAGCAGACTTAGATGCAAATCTCTCAGCTCTATATTAGAAGTTAGCTCATAAAATACAGCTTGAGCTCCACAAATCTACAAAAGCTTTAAAACAGGAGATTGCTAACATTGGAAGCCGTACTGATGTATTAGAGACTAAGCATGATGAACTCTCTCTTGTACACAGTGACCTCAGGAGAGATTATGAAACACTTGCTGACAGCTTTTCTTACATGAAAGCACACGTGGAAGATTTAGACAATCGAAATCGCAGGAATAACATTAGAGTCCGTGGTATCCCAGAGTCCATCACAGAGCTCTTCCCTGCAGTGTCAAGGGTCTTTCACACGCTCCTGCCTGATAGACCCATGTCAGCGTTTGCATGCGACAGGATCCACAGAGCGCTTCATACTAAACCACCCCCAGATAGACCTCCTCGCGACATTATAATGTGCATGAAGGATTTTCTTACCAAAGAAGATATCATGAGGGCATCCAGAAACACACCAAGTACTGAGCTGGATGGCTGGATTAGGCATCTATCCAGGCATCACACACTTTACGGCACACTGCTCCAGCCACAGACAGGATTAGTCTGAAGTGGGATTTTTGGACACTCATTCCAGGGCTATTCTAGCCTATACCGCAGTTTCTAGCAAACTGGTTGTCCCACTTTTTTGGATGTGATCCATTTACTACACAATAGATGTTGTGATATTGTGCTCCTTACAAGTGTGCCCTACATACACAATATGCTCAGCTTTATGCACTTTATAACATCCACATGGACTTCACGGTCCGTAGTGCCTGCTTAAACATGGAATCATCATACTGGAACATATTTGAATACTAAATTGTTTGAACCCTTGGCCCCTGATGAAGGTATTTGAACACCTCATACCGGAAACGCGTCGGGCATCTGGGCACTTACACTATATACCAACCATGTGTATAACATTTTTATGATTCTTCATGTAATGTATGTTGTGTATCTTTGTCTTTTGTAGATTTTATATGTTTTTTTCTATATTAAAGATTGTTTTTTATGGACCTTTTTGAGTGGGTGGTCTATTTAAAGTCCCAATTGAGGGGGTTACCACTTTGTACTCGTCAAACTGGGCCTGCTGAAACCTGAACCCCCAAACCATCTTTCTGTAATACCCCATTCTTCACCTATCTGGTCCACTCCTTCTTCACATCAAGATGCACATCAAGATGCCAACCCCCTCAAGATCAGGCTTAAAGGCAATTTCGTTTTTCCCTATTTTTCTTTTTTTTTTCTACCTTTGTTGTCCTCTGATCTCTTTTTTCTTGAGAAAATATAATAGGCTTAAAGATCACTTTAGCTTTAGAGCCACCTGTTTACACCTTATACTAAACGATAGGTAGTGCGACCTCTGCACAGTGTTCAGCTAAAGCTACAAGTTAGTGTAGTGCGACTTCTGCACAGTGTTCAGCTAAAGCTATCTGTAGAAGGATGGTGGTGTTTTCCTGATCCTCTCAATACCGCAGGCAGCTACATTATTTAAACGTTGGTGTAGTGCGTCCTCTGCACAGTGTTTAGCTAAAGCTACAAGTTAGTGTAGTGCGACCTCTGCACAGTGTTCAGCTAAAGCTACAAGTTAGTGTAGTGCGACCTCTGCACAGTGTTCAGCTAAAGCTACCTGTAGAAGATTGGTGGTATTCTCATACTAATAATACTACAGGCAGGCAGTTTATTTTGCTAGCTGCAGTATCAGTATATATATATATATATATATATATATATATATATATATCCCAGCTTAGTGCAGCTACATGTCACTGCAAGCCATTAGTATGTCTGGAAGGCCAACAAGGAGAGGCAGACAGTCACAAGCCAATAAATGAGGGCAAGCAGGCTCTGTGTCCAGAGGCAACAGTGCTTGTCGTGGACGCGGTGCATCCTCATCAGCACGTGGCCGTGGGACACGCTTGCCCTTTTTTTCGGCAGCTGGCCATGTTGAGCCACAACATGCGGAAGACTTGGTCCAGTGGATGACCAAGCCGTCATCATCCTTCTCATCCTCTCTCACCCATGCTCAGGGTACTTTGGCAAAGCAGCTGCCAACGCGGCCTCTTCCCTCGGCTCAATGGCATCAGTGACTCCTTCCCTAGCCCCACCATGTCCTCCTGAGGAGTCCCTCGAACTGTTTGACCACAGTGATGGGTACATGCTCCAGGAGGATGCCCAGCGTTTAGAAGGCTCTGATGATGATACTGAGCTAGATGAAGGCAGTAATGTGAGCACAGACAGAGGGGGTGCCCAATAAAGGACAGTAATCTGGCAGTCATGTTCCCCCTGCTGAAGGATACTGCCAGGTTTGCTCCAGTGATGAGGAGGGAGGGGATGATGAGGTCACTGACTCAACATGGGTGCCTGATAGGAAAGAGGAGGAGGCACATCACCGACGAGGCAGGATGCCCTCCAGGGGCCAGCCTAAGGGCACACTGACTGCATCACACCTCAGAGCTCCGCATGTGCAGGGTGCTGCTGTCTCTGCGCGTTATTCCAAAAGTTCTTTGGTGTGTGCCTTTTTTGAGACGAGTGCATCAGATGGCACCACTACTATTTGCAACATATGTCTCAAGCGTATCTCGCGTGGCCAAAACATCTCCCACTTGGGCACCACATGCTTGACCAGACAAATGTTGACCTGCCATTCAGTTCGTTGGCAAGCGTACCTAAAAGACCCACACCAAAAACAAAGAGGACCTCTCCTTACTCCTCATCAGCTGGGATCTCTAACCCCACTATACCTTCAGTCCTCTCTGAGACCTGCACTGAGAGGAATGAAGGTGTAGAATTAGGTGTGTCACAGCCAAGTAGTTGCAGGCAATCTGCTATCAGTACACCAATGTCAGATTGTACCAGGCAAATTTCCCTGCCCCAGCTGCTGCACCGCAAAAAGAAGTTCACTCCCAGCCATCCACATGCCCAGCAGTTGAATGCTAGCTTGGTAAAATTGCTAGTACTTCAACTGCTACCTTTTCAGTTGGTAGACTCTGCCCCCTTCCGTGAGTTTGTGGAATGTGCAGTTCCTCAGTGGCAGGTTCCCAAACGCCACTTTTTCTCATGGAAGGCGATTCCGGCTCTCTACCGGCATGTGGAAGGAAATGTCTTGGCCTCGCTGGACAGGGCGGTCAGCGGTAAGGTGCATATTACCGCTGACTCATGGTCCAGCAGGCATGGACAGGGATGTTACCTAAGTTTCACGGCGCATTGAGTGACTCTTCTGGCAGCTGGGAAGAATGCAGGACAAGGGGCAGTAGTGTTGGAGGTTGTTCCGCCACCACGCCTCCAAAATGCCACTACTAGTGATTCTGACACACCTCTCTCCTCCACCCCCTCCTCTTCTTCTTCCTCCATGGCCTCTTCCTGTGCTTGTCCTCGGAACCAGCTGTGCTCCGTGGGCGTTCAAGGGGCTACGCAAGTACGCAGGCCAAAAGATGCCATGCGGTGCTTGAGCTGGTGTGCTTGGGGGACAGGAGCCACACTGGGGCAGAGGTTCTGTCAGATCTGCAGGGGCAGGTTCAGAGGTGGTTGACGCCACGCCAACTTAAGGCAGGAATGGTGGTTTGCGACAATGGCACCAACCTCCTCTCCGCCCTTGGGGGACAGGAGCCACACTGGGGCAGAGGTTCTGTCAGATCTGCAGGGGCAGGTTCAGAGGTGGTTGACGCCACGCCAACTTAAGGCAGGAATGGTGGTTTGCGACAATGGCACCAACCTCCTCTCCGCCCTCCGACAGGGACAAATGACCCATGTGCCCTGTTTGGCTCACGTCCTTAACTTGGTGGTGCAGCAGTTCTTGGGCAGGTACCCGGGCTTACAAGATGTCCTGAGGCAGGCCAGGAAAGTCTGTGTGCATTTCCGCCAGTCATATAATGCCAGTGCTCGGCTGGCTGACCTCCAAAAGGAATTTAACCTGCCCAAGAACCGCCTAATCTGTGACATGCCCATCAGGTGGAACTCAATGTTGGCCTTGCTGCAGCAGCTGCACATGCAGCAGAGGGCCATCAATGAGTACCTGTGCGACTATGGCACCAGGACAGGGTCAGGGGAGCTTGGTTTTTTCCCCACGCCAGTGGGCCATGATCAGGGATGCATGCACTGTCCTGTCACCATTTGAGGATGCCATGAGGATGGTGAGCAGTGACAGTGCATGCATCAGTGACACTGTCCCCCTTGTCCACCTGTGGGAGCACACGCTGCATGGAATAATGGACAGGGTACTTGAGGCCGAACAGAGGCAGGAAGAGGAGGACTTACTTAGCTCTCAAGGCCCCCTTTATACAGACAGTGTTCCTGCATGCCCACCGATCACACAGGAGGAGGAGGAGGATTGTGTCAGTATGGAGGTGGAGCCTGGCACTCAGCATCAGTCTTCAAGGGATCATTTACAGTCCCAAGAAACCCATGGACTTGTACGTGGCTGGGAGGAGGTGGCTGTGGATCATGTCGTCCTTAGTAACCCGGAGGACTCCGGACCGAATGCCTCAGCAAACCTACGCTGCATGGCCTCCCTGATCCTGCAGAAGGATCCTTGTATTCGTGGTATCAAGGAGAAGGAACAATACTGGCTGGCAACCCTCCTTGATCCACGTTACAAGGTAAGGTTGCAGGCCTTATCTTGCCGTCGCAGAGGGAGCAGAGGATGAAACATCTTCGGGAGGCCTTGCAGAAAGGTCTGTGCAATGCGTTCCCAGAGACTGGGAGGTTACAAACTGCTGTTTCTGGACAACGTGTTGCTGAGGCTTCGGTCAGTCAAAGAAGGAGCTGTGGAGAAGGTGGCTGTCTGACTGATGTGTTCAGACAATTTTTTAGTCCGCAGCCCCAAGGTATGATCGGTTCCAGCAACCATAGCCAGCGTCTGTTTTACATGGTGCAGGAATACCTAGGAGCAAGATCTGACTTGGACACCTTTCCCACCTGAAAATTCTCTGGGTTACTGGGTCTTAAGGATGGATCACTGGCCAGAGCTTGCACAGTATGCAATTGAGCTACTGGCCGTCCTGCATCCAGCGTTCTTTCGGAACGCACATTCAGTGCTGCTGGAGGCTTTGTAACCGATCACAGGGTGCGTCTGTCCACCGACTCGGTTAATTGACTGACCTTCATAAAAATGAATCAGTCTTGGATCACCACCAGCTACCAAGCACCTGATACTGATATTTTTTTTGAAATGTCAGATCCCTCCAAAGGCTGCCTATGCTGATGCTGAGTGACTATCCTGTTATGCTGAGTAATTATCCTTTTCCTCCTCAATGATCATGCTGATAGATTGTAAAAAAAAATTAGGTTCCTAAAATTGCCTAAGGCCCAATTTTTCAGCCCCTGTTTAACAGGGGCGTGTAATTACAATTTTTGATGCAATTCTTTGCAGCAGGGCTAGTGCCTGCGCTCCAACTAGAGTATCTGTGAGGGGTTGCAGTGTTATGGCACCAGCACTAGTGCCTAAGGCCCAATTTTTCAGCCCCTGTTTAACAGGGGCGTGTAATTACAATTTTTGATGTAATTCTCCTTTTCCTCCTCAATGATCATGCTGATAGATTGTAAAAACATTTTAGGTTCTGGGCGCCGCCACCAGTGCCTAAGGCCCAATTTTTCAGCCCCTGTTTAACAGGGGCATGTAATTACAATTTTTGATGCAATTCTTTGCAGCAGGGCTAGTGCCTGCGCTCCAACTAGAGTATCTGTGAGGGGTTGCAGTGTTATGGCACCAGCACTAGTGCCTAAGGCCCAATTTTTCAGCCCCTGTTTAACAGGGGCGTGTAATTACAATTTTTGATGTAATTCTTTGCAGCAGGGCTAGTACCTGTACTCCAACTAGAGTATCTGTGAGGGGTTGCAGTGTTGTGGCACCAGCACCAGTGCCTAAGGCCCAATTTTTCAGCCTCTGTTCAACAGGAACATGTAATTAGAATTCTTGATGTAATATTTCACAGCAGGGCCCGTTTCTGCACCCACCAAGACTAACTGTGAGGACTTCCAGTGTTGCAGTGTTGTGGCACCAGCACCACCACCACCACCAAAGGCCCAATTTTTCTGCCCCTGTTCAACAGGGGCATGTAATTACAATTCTCGATCTAATATTTCACAGCAGGGCCCTGTGAGGGCTTACAGTGTTGTGGCCACAACAACACCTAAGGCCCACATTTCTGCTGAGTATATAGGGCAGGCTCCTACTTTCAAACATCCAACTTACAAACGACTCCAACTTGCAAACGGAAGGAGACAACAGGAAGTGAGATGAAATCTACCCCTAGGAAGGGAAATTATCTCCTGTAAGAGTTAGTATGGGAAATACTTTTCTCCTTTACACTGATGCTTTATCACCATTCCTTGTTTCACTAAAAACCCCAAATTTTCAAAAAACATTTGTCATTGGGACAAAAAGTGAGGTGAAATCTTCTGAAGAAGAGCACAGACAGCAACCAATGTCACAGCGGTGATAACCCTTCTCTATGTTTTCCAAAAAGCTTAAAATACATTTTTTGGCTGGAGCTAAACACGTTAAAAATGTACCAGTTCAAAATTACAAACATATTCTACTTAACAACAAACCTACAGTCCCTGTCTTGTTTGCACTGCCTGTATACAGCTGTTCAGAGTATATAGGGCCTGGGGGCCCCACACCTTTCCTTTTTTAATTTGGGTGCGGGGTTCCCCTTAATATTCATACTAGACCCAAAGGGCCTGGTAATGGACTGGGGGGTACCCATGCCGTTTGTCTCACTGATTTTCATCCATATTGCCAGGACCCGACATTACATTAACCACTTGAGCCCCGGACCATTATGCTGCCTAAGGACCAGAGGTCTTTTTCCAATTTGGCACTGCGTCGCTTTAACTGCTAATTGCGCAGTCATGCTGTACCCAAACGAAATTTGCGTCCTCTTCTTCCCACAAATAGAGCTTTCTTTTGATGGTATTTGATCACCTCTGCGGTTTTTATTTTTTGCGCTATAAACGGAAAAAGACCGAAAATTTTGAAAAAAAATGATATTTTCTACTTTTTGTTATAAAAAAATCCAATAAACTCAATTTTAGTCATACATTTAGGCCAAAATGTATTCGGCCACATGTCTTTGGTAAAAAAATGTCAATAAGCGTATATTTATTGGTTTGCGCAAAAGTTATAGCGTCTACAAACTAGGGTATATTTTCTGTAATTTACACAGCTTTTAGTTTATGACTGCCTATGTCATTTCTTGAGGTGCTAAAATGGCAGGGCAGTACAAACGCCCCCCCCAAATGACCCCATTTTGGAAAGTAGATGCCCCAAGGAAATTGCTGAAAGGCATGTTGAACCCATTGAATATTTATTTTTTTTGTCCCAAGTGATTGAATAATGACAAAAAAAAAAAATATTTACAAAAAATTGTCACTAAATGATATATTGCTCACACAGGCCATGGGCCTATGTGGAATTGCACCCCAAAATACATTCTGCTGCTTCTCCTGAGTATGGGGATACCACATGTGTGGGACTTTTTGGGAGCCTAGCCGCGTACGGGGCCCCGAAAACCAATCACCGCCTTCAGGATTTCTAAGGGTGTAAATTTATGATTTCACTCTTCACTGCCTATCACAGTTTCGGAGGCCATGGAATGCCCAGGTGGCACAAAACCCCCCCAAATGACCCCATTTTGGAAAGTAGACACCCCAAGCTATTTGCTGAGAGACATATTGAGTATATGGAATATTTTATATTTTGACACAAGTTGCGGGAATGTGACACATTTTTTTTTTTTTTTTTGCACAAAGTTGTCACTAAATGATATATTGCTCACACAGGCCATGAGCATATGTGGAATTGCACCCCAAAATACATTTAGCTACTTCTCCTGAGTACGGGGATACCACATGTGTGGCACTTTTTGGGAGCCTAGCCGTGCACGGGACCCCGAAAACCAATCACCGCCTTCAGGATTTCTAAGGGTGAAAATTTTTGATTTCACTCTTCACTGCCTATCACAGTTTCGGAGGCCATGGAATGCACAGGTGGCACAAAACCACCCCAAATGACCCCATTTTGGAAAGTAGACGCCCCAAGCTATTTGCTGAGAGGCATGGTGAGTATTTTGCAGCTCTCATTTGTTTTTGAAAATGAAGAAAGACAAGAAAAAACTTTTTTTTTTCTTTTTTCAATTTTCAAAACTTTGTGACAAAAAGTGAGGTCTGCAAAATACTCACTATACCTCTCAGCAAATAGCTTTGGGTGTCTACTTTCCAAAATGGGGTCATTTGGGGGGGGTTTGTGCCACCTGGGCATTCCATGGCCTCCGAAACTGTGATAGGCAGTCAAGAGTGAAATCAAAAATTCACGCCCTTAGAAAGCCTGAAGGCGGTGCTTGGTTTTCGGGGTTCCGTACGCGGCTAGGCTCCCAAAAAGTCTCACACATGTGGTATCCCTGTACTCAGGAGAAGCAGCAGAATGTATTTTGGGGTGTAATTTCACATATTCCCATGTGTTGCAATATAAAATATTCCATGGACTCGACATGCCTCTCAGCAAATAGCTTGGGGTGTCTACTTTCCAAAATGGGGTCATTTGGGGGGGGTTTGAACTGTCCTGGCATTTTATGCACAACATTTAGAAGCTTATGCCACACATCACTCTTCTAACCACTTGAAGACAAAGCCCTTTCTGACACTTATTGTTTACATGAAAAAGTTTTTTTTTTTTTTGCAAGAAAATTACTTTGAACCCCCAAACATTATATATTTTTTTAAAGCAAATGCCCTACAGATTAAAATGGTGGGTGTTTCATTTTTTTTTTTTCACACAGTATTTGCACAGCAATTTTTCAAACGCATTTTTTGGGAAAAAAACACACTTTTTTAAATTTTAATGCACTAAAACACACTATATTGCCCAAATGTTTGATGAAATAAAAAAGATGATCTTAGGCCGAGTACATTGATACCAAACATGACATGCTTTACAATTGTGCACAAACGTGCAGTGGCAACAAAATAAATACATTTTTAAAAGCCTTTAAAAGCCTTTACAGGTTACCACTTTAGATTTACAGAGGAGGACTACTGCTAAAATTACTGCTCTCGATCTAACCTTCGCAGTGATACCTCACATGCATGGTGCAATTGCTGTTTACGTTTGACGACAGACCGCCGCTTGCGTTCGCCTTAGCGCGAGAGCAGGGGGCGACAGGGGTGCTTTTTTTTTTTTTTTTTTTTTCTTTATTATTTTTTTGCTTTTTTATCTTATTTTTAAACTGTTCCTTTCATTAATTTTTTTCTAATCATTTTTATTGTTATCTCGGGGAATGTAAACATCCCCTATGATAGCAATAGGTAGTGACAGGTACTCTTTTTTGAAAAAATTGGGGTCTATTAGACCCTAGATCTCTCCTCTGCCCTCAAAGCATCTGACCACACCAAGATCGGTGTGATAAAATGCTTCCCCAATTTCCCAATGGCGCTATTTACATCCGGCGAAATCTAAGTCATAAAATGCTCGTAGCTTCTGGTTTCTTAGGCCATAGAGATGTTTGGAGCCACTCTGGTCTCTGATCAGCTCTATGGTCAGCTGGCTGAATCACCGGCTGCATTTTCAGGTTCCCTGTTGAGACAGGAGAGCCAGAGAAAAACACGGAAGACGGTGGGGGGGGCATTCCTTCCCACGGCTTGTAAAAGCAGTCTCGAGGCTAATTAGCCGCTAGGATTGCTTTTACATGAAAGCCGACTGCTGGCTGAAAAGAATGATACCAAGATGATACCTAAACCTGCAGGCATCATTCTGGTATAACCACTCAAAGTTGTGAATGGCGTACCTGAAGACAAAAAAATGGTTAACAATAAAGCACAGTAAACGGTAAAGTATAAAAAATTGCATACCTGAAAAGCAAAAATGATAAAACATAATAACAATAAAACATTGCAGAATAGAATACAGTAAAAAAGAGCAGAACAATAGAGAGAATAGAGAGAGAGAGAACAATAAAACGACAACTATTTTTTTTTATTTTATATATATATATATATATATTTTTTACATTTTTTTTGTAACTAACTTTTATAACTGTAACCGGTTCCAGGTTCGGGTCTCTCAAAATGCAATGGCATCTTGGGAGACCCTGTGAAAGTGTGCCTAGTCTGTGGAATGCTGTACCCTACGCTAATACTCAACTAGTGCATAGTAGCGTTCAAAACACCAATGCAAAGACCAGGATTGTCAGGACAGGAGGGACAATAATAGCGGGTGTCACGCCTACATCCGCGCTTGCTGCAGACACAACATCTTTTTTGGGGGGGTTCGCTGGGTAGGGGTACTCGGGAGGACATAAAGAAAATGCCTCTCATGCAGCCGACTGCATTTGGTTGGGGATGTGAATGGGGGAAGTACAGGTGCTGCAGAAGCGGTGGGTTCCCAATTAGGATTGGCGAATGCAGCAGGAAGGGCATTATGGGCACGACAGGCCTGTGTTTGTTTTTTTGGTGGCAGCGGGACACTACTTGTGCTTGCCACCTCACCAGCTTGAACTGCACTTATGGGACTCGCCACGTCACCAAGTGTTACTGCAGTGTTGGTTTGACTACGACCGGGGTGTACTAGGCCGCTGGCGCTTGCCAGTTCACCAAAACGCTACCAAAAAAACTGTTAGCGATCGCAGGGATCAGGCCTGACTCTGCGAACGCTGCAGTTATGCGTTTAGTGTTTTGTAAGTGACAGTGATCGATCGATACTGCACTTGGGTGGGCTGGGCCGGGCGGAGGGGCAAAACGCAGGTGCTAGCAGGTATCTGTGCTGATCCCGCTAACACTGCGTTTTTGGGAACCCTAAACTGCTGGGGACGCTAGTATAGATCTGATCGGATCAGATATTCATCCGTTCAGATACTATACCACTAAGGGAGGTGTATGCTGCGTGCATGGGTGTTAGTGCTACTGGCGCTAACCTGACGCTGCTTGGGGCTGGTGCTTGCCAGTTCACCAAAATACTACCAAAAAAACTGTTAGCGATCGCAGGGATCAGGCCTGACTCTGCGAACGCTGCAGTTATGCATTTAGTGTTTTGTAAGTGTCAGTGATCGATCGATACTGCACTTGGGTGGGCTGGGCTGGTCCGGGCGGAGGGGCAAAACGCAGGTGCTAGCAGGTATCTGGGCTGATCCCGCTAACACTGCGTTTTTGGGAACCCTAAACTGCTGGGGATGCTAGTATAGATCTGATCGGATCAGATATTGATCCGTATAGATACTATACCACTAAGGGAGGTGTATGCTGCGTGCGTGGGTGTTAGCGGTACTGGCACTAATCTGACGCTGCCTGGGGCGACGCATATCACCGCCGGGCGATCAGGGGGCCAAACCTTTATTAGGTAATAAACGGCGGGTGCCCTGACACTATAAAAAATAAACGAACTAACCAGCGTCACCCGTAACGGTTATACGGTGATCAGTGGTGAAAGGGTTAACTAGGGGGCAATCAAGGGGTTAAAACCTTTATTAGATAGTATATGGGGGTCCCTGACGCTATAAAACGCTGACGGCGAACCTAAATATTTACGTCCCTAACTAGCGTCACCAGCGACACTAATACAGCGATCAGAAAAATAATTGCTTAGCAACACTGGTGACAGGGGGTGATCAAGGGGTTAAAACTTTATTAGGGGGGGTTAGGGGGGTACCCTAGACCTAAAGGGGGGTAATACTAACTGTCCCAACACTGTAACTGTCACAAACTGACACTATGCAGTAATCAGAAAAAAAAAAAAAAACTGCTTGGTGTCAGTTTGTGACGGGGGGTGATCGGGGGGGATCGGGGGGCGATCGGGGGGGGGATCGGGGTGTTTTGTGTGCCTGACATGTTCTACTGTGTGTGTGTGTGTTGGTGCACTCACTCACATGTCTTCTCTCCTCGGGCCGGAACGGAAATTACCGAGCCGAGGAGAGATGACATCATTTCCTTTGCTGCTGTTTAGCATACAGCAGCAAAGGAATGATTCGATTGGCCGGCAGCGATTGCGAGGGGGGGCCACGAACGGATGGTCTCCCCCTCACCTCTGATCGCCGCTGGACAAAAGACGACCGCTTCGGGCACCGGGGGGGGTCCGATCGGACCCCCCACCCGCGGAAGGCAAATCACGTACATGTACGTGATTTTGCCTGTCCATGCCACCTTGCCGACGTACATCGGCGTGAGGCAGTCATCAAGTGGTTAAGGCCGCAAGCAGTTTTAAAAGACTTTCATTCCTTTAAAAATGTCATTTTGTGCAGGGACTGTTCTAAGCATGCGCCACTTTACAGGCATACTGTAGACACCCCCCAGGTACGATATTTAAAGGAATATTTCACTTTTTTTTTTTTTTACTTTAAGCATCATTAAAGCGGGGTTCCACCCAAATTTTGAACAATATCTGTATGTATTCTCTTCCTTGCCTAGATGCTGACATGCCGTTTAAAACAATTTAAATCGCCGTAATTACCTTTTATTTTTCTATTCTTCTTTGCACTTCCTGGTTCTCCTCCCATGGGAGTAGGCGTGTTTATACCCTCTCCCAGACTCATGGGAGCTAGTCTCAGGCTTCCCAGGATGCCACTGAGCATGTGCGGGAACGAGCAGTGAATGCTGGGAGCACAGCATTCACCACATCCAGGAAATAAATGCTTGTGGGCTTCAAATGCCCACAATGAAGATGGAAACCGCCTGCAGTGAATAATATAAGTTATTCTTTCTGACGAAATCTGACACAGGCGGACATATTACACACAATATGTGAGTATGTAAATGCTGAGAAGAAAAGTTTGTGAATGAACTAAAAAAAAAAAAAAACGATAGATAGGTGGACCCCCGCTTTAAAATCACTGCTCCCAAAAAAACACCAGTTTTTAAAACTTTTTTTTGCATTGATACATGTCCCCTGGGGCAGGACCCGGGTCCCCAAACCCTTTTTAGGACAATACCATGCAAATTAGCCTTTAAAATGAGCACTTTTGATTTCGAACGTTCAAGTCCTATAGACGTCAATGGGGTTCTAACGTTCATGCAAATGTTCGGTCCGGTCCCAAGTTCTGGTGCGAACCAAACTGGGAGGTGTTCGGCTCATCCCTAGTGCTGGTAGATGGTGGACTCACTGTTTGTGGAGAAGTTCTTATAGGAACCTTGTAGATCCGGAGGTCGCCAGACGCTGTAGGAAGAAGCTTGGCTGGTGGAGAAAGGGAGTTGGACTAAAGAATTATAAAAAATAAGAACAAGTCAGAATTTAAACAGTTAACTCTCATATAATGTTTCCGGGGGGGTAAAATATAAAAAGAGAAAAAGCAAAACTCTGCTTGAGCGGTCTGTGCCGCGACTAAAACCGGAGGGGTTTAGGCTGACTAGCTGGGCTCGGGCAAGCAATCTAGGGCTTACACATAAGCTAGAAATAACTTTAGAGACTCAGGTGGTCATATCATCCGATGGATCAAAATCATCCCAGTCACCGGTGGTGCGGGAGCCTTGGCTGCGATTATGCTGCCTCTGTTCAAGCTTTTCCAGGATGTGCCATTGTCACAGCAGAGAAAGACCTTCGTCCAGGGTATGGACGTAGTGGGTTTTGTTGTCCTTAGTGATGATCAGCTCAACTGAATGGCCCTACTTGTAAGATATCTGATGGTTTTGCAGGGGTTTCGTAATATTGGCTAAGTTTTTGCGTTGCAGCATGGTATATTTAGATAGATCAGAATAGAAGGCCAGATTGGCATATTGCTGGGGGTATTCAGCTTGGTTGCGTGCGGCACGCATCAGATTTTCCTTGACGTGGAAAAAATGAATTCTAACAATAGTGCCTCTTGGGACATTTTCTGACAGATAGGATGGTTTTGGCAACCGGTGTATGCGATCAATTACTAATTCACCCGGGGATGTGTCAGGGAGAAAAGCAGACATCAACTGTGTGAAATAATCTTTTAGTGCTGAGGGTTGGACTGTCTCTGGTATGCCTCTTATTTTTAAGTTGTTCCTTCTGGAATGATCTTCTAAGTCAGAGATCTTAGCTTTCATCCACTCTATATCTTCAGCCCCTTCACTCTGAGCATCCACTAAGGTATTGAAGGAGGAGGTAACTTCCCCCATTTTGTTTTCAATGATAGTGACTCTCTCCCCCATACATGTCATTTCTGAGGTAAAAAGATGCATCATTTTGTAGATATCATAGTGGATGGAGGTTTGCAGTGTGAAAAGCATGTCTCTCAATGTAGTGTCCAGCACAGGCTGATTAGTAGTGGGATATGCAGCGATGGAGTTATCTATAGCTGGGCACATAGGGGGAGCTAATGAACTATGGCTCACCTCAGTGTCTTGTGCTGTGTCCTGTAAGAGCTTCAGTTTAGATTTGGCTGGGTTTGTGGGCAGTGTGGAGGCGAGGGAACCGTTCCCATGCAGGTGAGGAGAGGCTATTGCTGTGTGTGCAGCATTCTGTTGTTCTTGTGAGAAATTCAGGATGCAGCCGGCACCATTTTGGAAGCTGTTTTTTCCTGTATAGAATTCTGTGAGTTTCCGTGGAGCGGATGTCTCATTTCTTCGTTTCGACATGGTCCTGGTGTCCTTGCGAATCACTTGATCCGGTTGTTGTGTATTTTTGATTTGATCACCTGTTGCTTAGAGCCCGAGAAAGCCGCCATGCCCCAGAGCTGTTTCAGCAAGCAGCCATCTCGGTCATCTTCCGGCCACGCAACCGTATCATTAAATCTTATGGAAGGCTCCGGGCACTGCTAAGATGGCGGTGGGCCACGGATGTGTGGAGCCAATCTCGGCCTGGATATCAGCACAATCGGCCATCCAGGCTCGGAAATTTAGGCTGGGGCAGAGGCAGGAAATGTCCAGGGACAAGTAGGGTTGCGAGGCAGACTCACCAAGGTGCGCTGGAGGAAGGATGGCTGAAGGATGACTGTTCTCTGTAGGCCTCAAGATGGCGGCGTGCCAAGGATGTGTAGAGCCGGCCGCGGCCTGGAAATCTGTACGATCTGCCATCCAGGCTCAGAAATTTAGGCATGGGCAGAGGCAGGAGATGTCCAGGGATAAGTAGGGTTGCGAGGCAGACTCACCAAGGTGCGCTGGAGGAAGGATAGCAATGGATGACAGTTCTCTGTAGTCCTCAAGATGGGGGCAGCCACGGCCTGGATATCTGCACAATCTGCCATCTGGGCTCGGAAATTTAGGCAGGGGCAGAGGCAGGAGATGTCCAGGGACAAGTAGGGTTGCGAGGCAGACTCACCAAGGTGCGTTGGAGGAAGGATGGGGATGGATGGTTGAAGGATGATCGTTCTCCGCAGGCCTCAAGATGGCAATGGGCTGCAGATGTGTGGATCCGGCCACGGCCTGGATACCTGCATGATCTGCCGTCCGGGCCCGGAAATTTAGGCTGGGGCAGAGGCAGGAGATGTCCAGGGACAAGCAGGGTTGTGAAGCAAGCTCACCAAGGTGTGCTGGAGGAAGGATGGCGGTGGATTGCTTTAGGATAACCGGAGCTCCTGTTTAGTGCGTCCTCCTTGGCTCACGTCCAGACACACCCCCTTCATTAATTGTCTTCTTTATAATACTAGAAGAACGAAGTTGTTTTGATGCTCATATTCACACAGTGTTCTCACAAACTGATTTCTGGATTATTTCTCTTTGATCTCATGAATAATATTGTATTTTCTTAAAAGCCCCATCTCCATACTAATGTTTACACATTTGTTTTTTGTAGTCATCTTTTATTATTTTTTATTTCATCAAGATCTTTTTTTTAGGATTGTTACAAAATTATTTTATAGTCATCTCCATAGATAGATAGATAGATAGATAGATAGATAGATAGATAGATAGATAGATAGATAGATAGATAGATTTTTTATTTTTTTGGTGTAAAGTTACCACAAGAACCTTTTTTTTATTTTTTTTGGTGTAAAGTTACCACAAGAATATTAGATATTAGTTTTTTTTTTGGAACCTCAAGGAGGTTGTTGTCCCTTGTTAACTTGACAATGTCTTTTAAAAATGTATTTTAATAAAAACACAGTATTTTCTGAAAATAAAATATCCATTTATTCTGGTTAACAAAATAAAGATGAAGTCAACGCTGGAGAAACTTTTGGAATTTGTGAAGCCTTTTGGCCCCAGGGCACACATCAAGTCTGTGGAAAAGAAAATTGGGATCTTGAGGATTGATAAGAAATATGCAAAGAATTACAAGTGATATCAATATTTGCCTTGTTCCTTATATGCTTTTTTCCTAGCTAAAATGGCGCTGACTTATTGTTTATGCAATTTGCTTAGTTCCGACCAACACCTACAACAATATTTAAAGAACTAGCAAAAGTTTACCATATTAGGCCATATTGTGTAAAGGGCACTGTTTTTGACAATAAAGCTGACGATGCACCATGAGTCACCAGTGTGCCTTAGCCAATGGTAGCTTGCCAAATACTGTTATAAAATGACATGTGTAAAAGGGTTCCTGTGTGACTCTGCTGAAACTCCTTGCTATGTACAGAGCTCATCCCTATGTACCGGTACATTTGTAATAAATCTGTCTTCTAATCAACATGACTGGAGTTGACTGATCAGAGAGAGAATGGAATTTTACCGACATCATGGTCCTTTCGAGCCGGAAGTAAGGATTAGGTGGTAGATCGAACGGTTCCGTCCAAAATATCGGTGAGTATCAGACTCCCTCTCGCCGAGACCTAGGTCCTCCCACTCAAGTTAAGTGGTAAAAAGAGGCTGGTCGGTTCCGGGATCCACACCTGACTTCTACTCCTGGACTTCTGATCCAGTCCTCCGAGTCTGTGAAAGGTAAGACAGATTTTTTTTCTTTTCTCTTCTTTTCTTTTCTCTTCTCCTTGAGGTGATTTGGGTTTTTATTAAGTATTCCGGCACTGTAAGTTGATTATAAAAGACCTAAGTGACACAGGGGCCGAAGACAGAGGCACTTGGGGACGTTGCCTATGGTAAATAGACGTAGCCCGCTGTCTGAGACAGATTACAAAAAATTTAAGGTACCGAAAGATGATAGATGATTGATAATGGTTGTGAATAGTGACTACACGTAATATGGATAGATTACAGAGAGTCACAGGGACCATTTCAGGTTTTTTTCTAACTGAGTGGTGGTTGGGACAAAAAGGAAGTGAATGTACAAGCAGGAATCAATCTAACTTGATCAGAAACACTTCCCCCATATATAAATTGTTTTTCTCTTTTTCTCTCGAGAGCAACATTTCCTGCACTGTTCCTTTTGCTGCATTTGTTAAATCATGAGACTAACTCTCGCTCTTTCCTCCTCATGTTTAACATTACTGCTAACTTTGTGTGGGGAGTCTTATATTTTTGCTTTTCTGTGATCCAGGGGTTGTTAGTCTGGTGGTTTACAGGTTGATAAAAGGCCTGCTTTATGATCTGTCTGGCTGCAATTTTGTGGTTAAAAAAAAAAAAACTGGACTCACTCACTCCTTCCCCCCCCCCCCCCCTCACGGACACCTAAGTGCACTTCCTCTTTTGTGTGAGTGTGTAAAAAAAAAATTCTGATCAGAACGTTAAGAATACTGTTTGTTTTGACCAACTGTACTTTTTAGTAAATAGGGTAAAGGTATAAGTTGTTTTATATGTGTGTGTATGTGTATATATATATATATATATATATATATATATATATATATATATATATATATATATATATGTATATGTATGTTTATTTCCTGGTTTGGACTTTGTTTGATGTTTTATATAGATTTTGGCAAAGTTCAAGAGTAGAATTACCAGTCTTGTATTCTAAACTCAAGGGAAAAAAAATAGAGACATGGGGAATAGTTTCCCCATTAGAAGGAGATAAGAAATCTATGCATAGCAAATAACCAAAATCTGTTAAATATTGTGCTAAATGGGAAAGGAAATTGGGATTCAATGGTAAACTAACTGTGAAAGGGTGTCAGGAGTTGGTGGATAAGCTTAAATTGCTAGGACCCAATGAAAAAAAAAAAAAAAGAAGAAGTAAAAGATTAGAAATGGCAGAATAAGGAGAACAAAAAAGAGCACTAGGTTGGTGCGCCCTCTTTCTTTTTTGTGTTTTTTAGCTTGAATACCCATTGTTCAAATGAGGGCTGCAAGACACTAGGCATTACTTCTATAGGTGGCTGCACCACATATCCAGTTCATGGACACCTGAGCACAGGAGAGGTCTTTTTTCTTGTGTTTACCGAGCATATTAAACATCCTAAGTTTGGGGCCCCAGAAATCATTGAAAATATGGAAGGTCTGAGGAGCAGTTATAGGCTAAATGGGGTCGAAGTGGAAAGGGCCTTAAGGAGGGTTCTAGGATCAGATTGGGCATCAGTAAAGGGAAATTGGGACCCCCTGTGTAGCCACAGTGCCCCCTCAACAAAGAGGGGAACCACTGGCCCTTGATAGCAAAGATTTGACAGACAGATTGACTGCCTTCTATCAGAGATGCAATCTTCAATGGGTATAACAAACTGACTGGCAAAAGATCAATATGACTAAAGTAAGACAAGGAAAGTGTCAGTGATTATCTAAATAAACTACGAGAAGTTTTTAAAGCGGGGGTCCATCTATCTATCGTTTTTTTTTTTTTGAGTTCATTCACAAACTTTTCTTCTCAGCATTACATACTCACATATTGTGTGTAATATGTCCGCCTGTGTCAGATTTCGTCGGAAAGAATAACTTATATTATTCACTGCAGGCGGTTTCCATCTTCGTTGTGGGCATTTGAAGCCCACAAGCATTTATTTCCTGGATGTGGTGCATGCTGTGCTCCCAGCATTCACCGCTCGTTCCCGCACATGCTCAGTGGCATCCTGAGAAGCCTGAGACTAGCTCCCAGGAGGCTGTGCGGAGTCTGGGAGAGGCTAGAAACACGCCTACTCCCACGGGAGGAGAACCAGGAAGTGCAAAGAAGAATAGAAAAATAAAAGGTAATTACGGCAATTTAAATTTTTTTAAACGGCATGTCAGCATCTAGGCAAGGAAGAGAATACATACAGATATTGTTAAAAATTTGGGTGGAACCCCGCTTTAAAGTGTTCTCTGGGCTCCCCAAAGCTGAGGATGTGAATAGTGCATATCAACAACAGCTAAAGATAGCTTTTGTTAACAGATTAAAACAGGATCATAAGGATTACATTGTTAAAAACTTGGTTACTTACTGAACTGCACCAGTTTTAGATGTTTTGCAATATGTTAATCATTCTGAGAAGTATTTGAAAGTGATGGAAAAAATGTGAAAGTAAAGGTTTTTGTGCAAGGTGATGAAGGAGATACCCCCTTAAGAAGGAACCAAAGGAGGGTATAGCCCCTGCAATAGAATAGTACAGGATTTACAAGCTGTTAACCAGGCAGTTATACCAAGGGCATAAGGTAAATAAAACTAAACTCCAGTTGTGGCAACAGCAGGTCAAATACTTAGGGTATAATATTTCAAAAGAAGGTCGACACCTGGATGAGGAGAGAATCTGAGCCCTCCACCAGGTGCCGAAGCCAGAAACAAAGAAACAAATGACGTCTTTTTTGGGCATGACAAATTTTTGTAGAACGTGGATTTCTGGGTATTCAATACTGACCGTGCCCCGTTGGTCCGTACATTTGAGCCCAGCACGACACCTTTCCTGTATGACAATACTTTTGAGACAACCTCACTTAACAATATCGGAAAGTACCGTTATCTAACCCTGACATGACACTTTTTGTTGATGGCTCCAGTACGAAAAATCCAGATGGCACAAGTGTAACTGGATATGCAGAAGTGACACATGACAGAACAGGAAATCACAGAGATAGATCATACAGTCCTTACTGATATACAGCAGAATATATCCCCTGGGGAGAAACAATATCGGAAAACAAAAGGTTGCACAATAATAGAGAACATCTACACATCACCTGAAGGAAAGCTGGTATTGCCAAAATCCTTTTTTAGGTATGCAGCAGTATTGACACATGGAGTAACTCATGTGTCAAACAGGGGGGTGACTGAGATGTTAAATAAGGTATGTACAGCTTATGGCTTCACAAACTACAAAAAAAAACTTTTTGTTCTCAATGCATATGTGCAAGACACAATGCTCAGGGAGGCATAAGACCACGGAAAGGGAAGTTCCCCACACCGCAATATCCATTCCAACACATTTGCATGGATTTTATTGAATTAGACAAATGTGAAAAGGAAGAAATATTGTTTGGAAATCATTGATGCATTGACCACATGGGTAGAGATATAGTGCTGACGCCTTAACAGTATCCAAAGCCTTACTAAAAGATATAATTCCACGATTTGGGATACCAGAGAAGATTTATAGTGATAATGGTCCACGTTTTGGAAATCAGATCATAAAAAACCTAACAGAAGGGGTGGGTATAGAAGTAAAGAATCACTGTGCATATCACCCTAAGTCAGCAGGGCTCGTAGAAAGACATAATGGGATATTAAAGAGCAAGCTAAAAAAGGCTATAGAAGAGACAGGGAAAAATTGGATGTACTGTCTCCCACTAGCTATTTTAAGCATGCACATCACCCTCACTAAAGAGGGGCTGAGTCCATTTGAAATGATGTATGGTAGACCTTATAAAATAACTTTATTACCAAATGAAACCCACACAGAGGAAGGGGAGAGAACCTTAGCAGAATACATGTCAAGGTTATTAAAACAGAGACAAATTAACCAAGAGTGTTCCATTCCAGAAGGAGAGCCCATAAGAGAAGACAAAGTACAAATCGGGTGCTCATCAAGGTGATCAAAAAGAAGCATTGGCGCTCCCCTAAGTGGGACGGGCCACATCAAGTACTCCTTACTACTCCCACTGCAGTAAGAATTGCTGAAAGGACTATCTGGATTCACCAATCCCACTGTAAAAAAGGTAAATATAGGCAGAGTAGGGACAGAAAGACTGAAGGAGGGGGAAAGTCCAAATACAAAGGGAGGCAGATAAAAGGTCTGCTTGTCTCAACCTTGGTGAAGAAAAGGCCCTATCTAGGCCCCCCTCACTTCAGATAGGATGGTAGGGATTTTGTTCCTCGTGGGAGCATTGGTGACTCTAGGAGAGGCCTCTATATGGGGAGGTAGGAGACATGGGAGGATAGTGGAACCAATCAATTGGGAAGAGACAGGAAGAGCATTGAACCTCACCTTTGTTGAAGGAACCACCAGTACTATACAGGTGGATTTCTGCCAGATGACAGATTGTGGAGATAAGGTAGAAGCAAGTAAACTGACCTGAGCAGATAAATACGTGTGCTACCTGGCTGGAACTACCAGGTGTACTACTTGGGATTCAGTCATGTGGACAACTGCAGCAGGATTGTGGTATGAGATCCCAGCAGCAGAAGATTTAAAGAATAGATTAACCATAACTAAAGCGGCCCACTCTCCCTGTACAGAATCAAAGAATTGCAATATATTTTTGATTTCCCTGAAGGACCCAAAACTAGAAGATCAGAGGTTATACCGTGTAGGAGATTGGATATCAGGAACTGACCCTTTGGGAAAATTCTTTCTTGAAGTCAAACCAAAGAATGAGACAAACAAGAAGAAAGAATTAGATAATGAGGACCGATTTAAAGTAGAGGTATTAGGATCCACAGTGAGATTCACCAATCTCACAGTGGAAGAAGCTATAACATTAGAAACAGGATACCAGGATAAGAATGAATGGCTTGAATGGTTAATCTATACTGCTAACAGTGCCTTTTCCCTTAAATAACAATACAGATCCAGATGGTTTAGAGCAGTGGTTCTCAACTCCTGTCCTCGGGACCCACTAACAGGCCAGATTTTAAGTATTACCTTGGGGAAATGCAGACTAGAATACTGCAATCACTGAGCAGCAAATGATATCACCTGTGATGTATTTCGGTTATCTTGCAAACCTGGCCTGTTCGTGGGTCCTGAGGACAGGAGTTGAGAACCACTGGTTTAGAGTGTATGCTAAAGCTATATAAAAAACATACAAACCTAACACCAACACTCCCTGTCACACATTAAGTTTATTGTTTCCCCAGGTTCAGAGACCTCAGATACCCCCTGCTGTCACGGCATACCCTGGCAACTTTACTTGTTTTGCACTTCCGCGGAATGAGAGTGGCACAGATTTGGGGTCTTTACCGGATGACTACTGCATGGAGAGGATTAACAAAATTGCAAAGGGAGAGGGTGACAACTGGGTTGAGCACGACACCCAGAGGGCGGACATCTGGTGGTTATGCGAAGACAAGAGGCTCAGAGCGAGCATCCCAGCCAATTCCCGAGGGGATTGTGCCCTGGTACAGCTGGCAATGCCTCTGCGCTTACTGTCAGAGTTCCCTAGGAAGAAGGGTCACCGGAGGAGCAGAAGGGACACTTCTCCTGCGGGGGTCTTTTGACCCCCAGATCTATATAGATGAGATTGGGGTTCCGCGTGGAGTGCCGAGCGAGTTCAAAGCTAGGAATCAAGTGGCAGCTGGATTTGAGTCTCTTCTCTGGTGGGTGACAGTAAAAAAAAAATGTTGACTGGCTTAACTATATATATTATAACCAACAAAGGTTTGTAAACTACACCAGGGATGCAGTTAAGAGACTGACAGAGCAATTAGCCCCTACCTCTCTGACGGCATGGCAGAATAGGATGGCATTAGATATGATCCTAGCAGAAAGAGGAGGGGGTCTGTAAAATGTTTGGTTTTATGTGGTGCACCTTTTATTTCTAAGATTACAGCTCCTGGAGGAACCGTGACTAGAGCCCTCGAAGGATTGACAGCTTTATCGAATGAATTAGCGGAAAACTCAGGTACTGATGATCCATTCACAAATTGGCTTGAAGGTTGGTTTGGGAAATGGACTGGACTTGCCAAGGTCAAGGACTTGCTAAGGTCTGAAAACCCAGTTGTGGAACGGACCTGCACTGAAGTAATAAATTGAGGAAGCAAATATAGATATCAGAGGAGGGAATGATAAGAAATATGCAAAGAATTACAAGTGATATCGATATTTGCCTTGTTCCTTATATGCTTTTTTCCTAGCTAAAATGGCGCTGACTTATTGTTTATGCAATTTGCTTAGTTCCGACCAACACCTACAACAATATTTAAAGAACTAGCAAAAGTTTACCATATTAGGCCATATTGTGTAAAGGGCACTGTTTTTGACAATAAAGCTGACGATGCACCATGAGTCACCAGTGTGCCTTAGCCAATGGTAGCTTGCCAAATACTGTTCTAAAATGACATGTGTAAAAGGGTTCCTGTGTGACTCTACTGAAACTCCTTGCTGTGTTCAGAGCTCATCCCTATGTACCGGTACATTTGTAATAAATCTGTCTTCTAATCAACATGACCGGAGTTGACTGATCAGTGAGAGAATGGAATTTTACAAACAAGGAGTCCATGTAATAGGGAGCACAATCTGGTCCAGGAATCCCAGAGATTAAGAGCAGCAGCAGATGACATATTTGTCCCCAGGCTGTTGTACTACACCAGCCTGCGTCTTCTGTCAGACCAGACTGAAGCCAGGTCATTACGTTCTTCTCTTCGCTGCAGCCTTCCCTCCACGCTGCCCTGCACCTTTCCCTGCAACCTTCCCTTCCTTGGAGGCTGTGGCTCTAGTGGTTGACTTGTGGCAGGAGGAGGAGGGGCTTGCTCATTGATTTGGGTGTTGACAGTTAACTCGCCCTTCAGCCCCTTGTGAAGGACATCAGAAAACAGTTTTTTACACAGGAACCGTTGGCCCTTCTCCATTTCGAGCAACCTTCTGGCTATACAGGAGCCATAGGCCTCTTCAGCTTCGGGGGGGCTCTTGAGGAAATTTGTAGCTTCTCTCATGATGCCTCCTCTGTCACCGTCCCCTTTCTGGGCCTTTTTGTTTGAAGGCAGAGGGGAGGCACCTGCAATTGTGTGAGGCTCCTACTGGGCCCAGCCACCTCCTGGCTGACACTAACCCCTGCCTCCTCCTGGCTGTCACTGGGCCCGTCCTCCTCCTGCCTGCCACTTTCCACACCTTCCTCCTGGCTTAGCTCATCCTGTGTATAAAAAGGGACTTGGTTTTAGTTTTTGGTTCATCAATCACACACAATTTTCAGCTCAAGACTTGCAAATTCAATGTTAATACATATAAAAGAGTATCATTCTGACACCAGCATTTTTTCAAGCTGGTGACAAACATTTTTGGCCACTATTGTCAATTGATATGTAGACATCATTTTTTGGATCAAATCCTTAATAGGTAATCAATTAGAACATCTAGTTAACATCATTAATATTAGGACACTAAATATGTCTAAAAATAATATACCTGGTTCCAGATGGTCGCATCCGGTTCTTCCAGGATGGAAGTTCCAGGTTGGTCCTCATCAGCCTCTGCTGGGGTGGAGGGAAGGGTCGAAAGTGATTCCCTGGCTTCAGTCTGGTCATCAAGAAAACATAGTTTTTTGAAGTACCACAGCCTGGGTACATACATATCAGCTGCTGATGCTCCTGATCTCAGGGAAGTCTGGATCTTGTTATGCTCCCTCCTATACATATTTCGCAAGGTCCCAATTTTCTTTTCCAAAATCTCCACGTTTGCTTCTGGGATGAAAGTCTGCACAAATGCCAGAAGTCTCTTCAGCGTTAACTTCCTTACTGGTTTAATGTAATATTGAGGGTGTTTGACCTCCCACAGATTCCTCATCTCCCTGTACTTATCAATAAATGGTAGCAGAAATTCAGGGTACTTAAACTTGTTATTTATTTTTGCTGTAACACAACACACACGACAAAAACACTAATGTCAGCCTAACATAATTTAACTCACATAATTTTACCACAAACATAAGTATCACTCTTTAAGCAGTATAGTCCGCTACGAAGTAAAGAAAATTTACCTTTGTTTTGGACGCTCGTAACTTCACTTCCTTGGCGCACAGAACGTACATACGGCACATGCGGGTCAGCTTTATATACACTGCACATGCATGAAACTCCGCCTGTGTCGCCCGCCCCTGACGTTCTTTTTCACAAATATTCTCTGCCCCTTTCTCTATGCACAGAACATACGTACTGCGTCGCCCGCCCCTGATGTTCTTTTTCATGAATATTCTCCTCCCCTTCTCTCTACGGTGCGCAGTAGGAGTAACAATGGCGGAGACACAGCAGGTGTGTACTAACTCCAGTAACGAGGAAAGCCCGGAGCCCGAAATGTCCCGATCCGGTAAGAGGAGATTTAAGGCCTCCAATATCGCCTTTGAAGAGATGGTGGAAATGGTAGCAATTTTACAGAGAAAAGATTATGATGGGAAGCATGGACCGTACGCCCAGCCTAATTTACGAAAGGCAAAAATAATATCCAAAGTGGTGAAGACCCTGCATCAGAATTTTGGGGTACGATGCTCTAAAGACCAGAGGAAACAATGTCACAGAGGAAACGATGGTCCGACCTTAAATTGAGGGAGCCGGATCAGTACAGACAAATTGATAAAGTTATTAAAAAAGTAAGTACTTTTTGTGTATTTCCTATTCTGATTATTCACTTGCATGCTGCTCCATGTGCTTTTCTTTACTGTACAGTTTTAATCATTATTCGTTCGTTGGAAACATCGTTCGTAGGAACATCGTTAGCAAGTATATACAATGTATTTATTTGATACAGGGTTGAAACAACATTTTGGTCTTGGAAATTTGTATTATTTTAAAAGAAGTTTAGGACATTGTTGTCTAGATGTCTTTGAAACTAGAATGAATAGCAAATTTCATTCTGTGGAATGTAAGGAGAGGACACTCAGCAGCTGTTTACACATCTGGACTCAGGAGCACTAGTGTGAGACACCAGAATACATTTTTTAGGGTAACCCACCCAGGTGCTCCAGTGGATACGTGTTGGGGTGTCTCTATCTGTGAAATGTGGCCAAAAAAGGTAAGTATTCCTGCTTGTTTCAAAGTGAATTTTAATCATGTCTTCAACTTGGATCTCTGCCCAAACAGACAATTGTACACTACTTCAATACAATGTTTCATATTCATATTCCTGGACTCAAATATCTGTGTGCTAAGTATACCTTTTGTTTCATTCTCATAGGGGAGAAAAGACTCAGACAACCTGATCCCAGGGACCCCCGACCTCACCTGCCGGATTGGGAAATCAGCCCAAGCCCCACCGAGGATGTGGAGGAAGGAGCGGTGGAGGAAGTGGGCGACATGGGCACCCCACCAGGTGATTGTCTGACACCCCAGCTTCTGGTAATCTATGTATGCCTGCATATTTCTAGATACATTTCTTTCATCAATTTTAGGTGATGTTCTGGTTGTGGAAGGGGAAGCATTTACAACGGACAGCGCCCAAAGATTGATTGGCCAGATCATGGCCTGGAATGGGGATATTGATGCCATGCGCAATACCATTGAAATTATGGGAAATCGGCTGTACAATATGCATCAGGAAATGAAGAACATGATCGATGTTTTGGGGAGAATCCCTTTTTCCAAAATAAAACATGGATCATGTTCTTTCCTTTTTTGCTGACCCCATTCTGGGCTTTGATTTTTAAAAATGTTTTAAATATTCTTTAATATTAATATATTAATATTAATAATATATTTAATTTTTAATTGTAATAAAGCCTGTTTGTTTAAAAAAAAAATGAGGTCTGCTTGTTTAAAAAAAAAAATGAAGCCTGTTTGTAAAAAAAAAAATGAGGCCTGTTTGTTTAGAAAAAAAAAAATGGGGCCTGTTTGTAAAAAAAAAAAAATATTATTTTTAAAAAAACACAAAAAATATATTGTTTGAAAAAAAAAAAAAAAAAAAAAATATATATATATATATATATATATTTTTTTTTTTTAGAAACCCGAAAAAATCCTAAACGCACATGTGAATGTGCACAGATTAAACATTATGTTTTAATTAACAAAATGTGCGGCTTCTTCTTTCAATGCTCAATACCATTTTGTAAGGTATTTGGTGTTTACAGTGACAATGGGGCTTATTTACTAAAGGAAAATGCACTTGGCACTACAAGTGCACTAGGAGAACCTAGGAGACAACCAAAAAGAAAGGCAAGCAATAAATACATTTCGAGATTTTATCTGATCATTATTTTTTATTTAAAAAAATTAAAGATTGTCTGGCATTGCAATGGCCCCCTACCCATAAAAAATCAACATATTTATCACAAACTTGACATGCGCTTTGGGGGGCCAAGCCAGTACGGCCAGTATCCAGGCCCGTCAGAGGATTCTCTGTACGTCCGACCTCAGGCCCAACAGATGCAAGATAATTGCTTGAATGTTTGCGTAAATAATTTTGCAGGATGCAACACGCTAGGACAATGTGATTTATTTTGTAATCTGCCATGTGGATGGCTGTCTGAAACAGGCGGAACCCGCTGGCCATTATCCCGAAGGCATTCTCCACAACTCTTCTCGCTCTGGCCAGCCAGAAGTTAAAAACCCTCCTCCCTGGGGTGAGGGTCCTTTGGGGGAATGGCCTCATCAGGTGCTCGCCCAGACCGAAGGCTTCATCTGCAATTCAGACAAAGGGGAGTCCTTCCATGTTATCCGCATCAGGTGGCAATCCCAGGCCACCACTCTGGAGACGCTGGTAGAACTCCATCTGGGCGAAGACTCCTCCATCCGACATTTGGCCATTCTTTCCCACATCCACATACAGAAATTCATATTGTGCCGACACCACCGCCATTAACACAATACTATTAAACCCCATATAATTAAAATAGTATGACCCCGAATGGGGTGGTGGCATGATGTGGACGTGTTTCCCATCTATAGCCCCTCCACAGTTAGGAAGGTCCCAACGAGTGGCAAAATGGGATGCCACAGTCTGCCATTTCTGTGGCGTTGAAGGAAACTGGGGAGTCAAACAAGAAAAAAAATATAAGTACTTTTGCACATAACATTGCAAGCACATTACACAATGTTGGATAGCAACATGGTTTAATATCTTACTTCTGGTATTTCACTTCCTGTTTGACACAGCCAGGTAGGAATGAAACACATCAAAGCTTTGTGATCAGAAGAACAATGCCTTGGCTCAAGCCCACCTGCTGTGACATGTGCGAGTACAGTACAAGCTTCAAAGAGACCACTGCTGCAAAGATGTCTATTGAGATTTGACACAGGGCTGATAGAGACGCTGGCCCTGGGGGACAATAAAGCATGCCTCTTGGAGAATGGGCAGACATCTGAAATGATACCTCTATAAAAAGGCAAATGGTGGTTGTCTTGTCATGTTGTTTTTGTGTAATAATGGCCAGAATTTTAATTTTTTTGTTAAGTTTTTTTAATTTTTTAATATTTTTGTTATTTGTTTAGTCATCCATTTTATTTTTGTTTGTTCAGGTGGAGAAATTATTGTTTAGTCCACCTGAAAGGGGGGTAATTGGCCATTCCGTCAATTAGCAGCTGAATAGATGGTCATGGGATATGTCCTGCAGCTGAATACATTTTGTTGATTTAAGACAAGAGTTGTTGGTAGGAAGCCATTTTAGCTTCTGGAGTTTGCTTTTTCTCTTTGTTTTATGTTCATTCAGGTGGAAAAAGTTACAAGGTGTACGCTTTGTCCACCTGAAAGGGGGGTTGGTGCATAGGTCTGAAAGTACAGATAATGCATTGTCTTTTTAATACTTAAAATTTTGAATTTTGAGAAGCAACGTTCAAGTTCATGTTTTTAAAATTTTTTGATCATACCTTGGGGATCCATTTTAGAGTGGGTTCAGCCTAAAGAGGTCATGGTTGTTTTGATGGTTTGGTCAGAGTTGCAGAAGCCAGGAATACTAAGTTCCTGGGTTCCAAGGAAGGAACTATAAGTAAACGTAGTAAGCGAGCAGATATTATGGATAAGAATTTGATTCTGCTCTTGTATTTCAATTCCAGAGTCCTGGTGGAGCGAGATTGGAGAGGTCTCTGGAACATGGATGGCAGATGTTCATCTGGTTGGCAGTTTGACTGTGCCGTACCACACTGCAAATTTGTTCTGATAAACAGGAGAGAAGGGACAAACGAATAGATTCAGTTTAATACTTGTTTTTGCTTATGGACAAATTAGGGCTAATGCTGGATCTGAAGGACTTTGCCCATCAACGAGACTTGTGAAACATTTTTGCCGGAGTCTCTCCTGAAGAATGCAAACATGCTATTAATACATGTGCAATGGGTTGGAGGTTGGGGAAGGAATATACACATCCAATCCATCAGAACATGAAATGTGAAATATATGTTTTTTGTTGAAGGGAGGAATTGAAAGAAGGAAAGGTTTTTAATGTATGACATGTATTGACATAACGGAAGTAATATGGTGCAGGTGCCCAGGTGACTGGCGCTTATACATAATAAGGTGTCGATTGGCCAGACTAGAGGTTGGCCAGGTGACACATCAATGGGGTGAAAATTTCCTTGTATGGGGAGATACGCCTGGCTGATGTCTCACCTGAGAGATTGAAACCCGGCACAGGGAAGGCCAGTGAATACACACAGGAGCACGCTCCGTTAGATAAAGGGAACAAACACTGGCTAGCAGGGTACATGCCTTCACCACATGGAGCTGCAACATCTCACAGTGGTTGATAAAAACCTATTACCCTATATGTGCTGAGTATACACTGAATCAAGTGCGATCATTGTACCAGTGACTTGCTCCCAGAGATGTGCGGACACGGAATGAGGTTCATGCAGAGCGCGTATGTCTAAGGAGTAACCCGAAAGAGGAGGGATGTATTCAGCACTATATTGGGGGAATAGGAGCTGGGATGGGTGTTGTTAATGGGGTGGACATCGACCTCCTGAGGAACAAACTCGCAGCCATAGCTTCAGAGAATAAGCGGGGCTTTGTTACTCAGAGAGATTGGTGGCATCCTTAATAACATTCAACAAAGTCACATAAGTACCCAGGTTAAAGTGGCTCAAGATTTTGTCAACCATGTTGAGAGGTTGGTAGAGAATGTGATGGTATAGGACGGGAATCTGTCATTGGCTCTTGCGTGCACGAAGTGGCAGGTGGAAGTGTCAACCAGCATTGAGCTGATTGTACAGTCTCCATATGAGGGACAGAGGCCTTATGAGTTAGCATCACCGCTCAGTAAGACTTTGCCAAACACGTCGCTTACACTGGTCCAAAGTGGTGGTCGAATGCCTGGATGGGCCATACCAGTTTGGATTGTGAAAGGTGTTATGCTGTATGATCTCAAGTACAGAAGTGCAGACTCGGTCTGTATATTTGGTGGCATTAATGGGCTTACTGACTGGGGATTCTATCTTCTTGCGTTTGAGGCTAATTTCCCACATATGACCTAAGAAGCTGGAAGATGGAGGCAGGTTGATACTTCCCTTGGTCAGAAGCATGACCATGATGTCCTTTGTATGCCAGGTCAATACATGATGGTGAACAAAAAAAAAATGTTGGGAAGATATTTCATTCTGTATTCGGGATGGAAGGATCATTGCTGGGAAGGAAGCACCTGGGTATTATTTGGGACATAGACGAGTTTGTTTCCTTGTCCTAAAGAATGCCGATGTAACGTTACTCATGGAACTAGATGGTTCTTTGAACCTAACCATAGGTAGAGGTGCATGGTATACTCTGGGCATGGTCTTTGAAACCCAGGCACAGGGATGGAATTGTGTGGGTTTTGTCATTGTTACAGATTTATATGTGTTGTTAAACTTGATATTTATATAGAAGGGTCACAAAGTTATCTATGCAAGCTGGGGAACGAAGTGACGGTAGGGTCTCTGCGTACAAGTTAGAGACTTTGCTGCCAAGTCAGAGCCCTGCAATACCGCTGACATGCCCGAAATCTGATGGGTCATAGGTATATATGTATAAATTATAGTAATGGGTTGATTTATGTCATGGTATAGTGTGATAAAGGTATATTTTAAGCTAGTAATATGGGCAAAAGGCCCTCCTCGAGACTCTATATCTGAAAGCTGGTTAAGATGCTGCTCTGGATGTGTGTTGGTGAATGATGAGTGTATGGACACCCCTTGCCTGTTTTATACCCCTTCATGAAGATGTTAGAAAGAAGAAGATACAGAATGGTGACATGGGAGCTGTCACGGAAGAATGATGTTGGTGTGTCACCCAGTAGCAAAGCAGCACGTGTTGGGAAACACAGCACGTTAGGACCGTTATGGACTGTTCCACAGGAGCTGGTTCTGAGGCCTATGTTGAGAGGCGCAACATGCGTTAAGACATTTATGGACTGTTCCATAGGGGCTGTTTCTGCACATGTTGAAAACACAACACGTTAAGACAGTTAACCACTTGAGCCCCGGACCATTATGCTGCCTAAGGACCAGAGGTCTTTTTCCAATTTGGCACTGCGTCGCTTTAACTGCTAATTGCGCGGTCATGCAATGCTGTACCCAAACGAAATTTGCGTCCTTTTCTTCCCACAAATATAGCTTTCTTTTGATGGTATTTGATCACCTCTGCGGTTTTTATTTTTTGCGCTATAAACGGAAAAAGACCGAAAATTTTGAAAAAAAATGATATTTTCTACTTTTTGTTATAAATAAAATCCAATAAACTAAATTTTAGTCATACATTTAGGCCAAAATGTATTCGGCCACATGTCTTTGGTAAAAAAAATGTCAATAAGCGTATATTTATTGGTTTGCGCAAAAGTTATAGCGTCTACAAACTAGGGTACATTTTCTGGAATTTACACAGCTTTTAGTTTATGACTGCCTATGTCATTTCTTGAGGTGCTAAAATGGCAGGGCAGTACAAAACCCCCCCAAATGACCCCATTTTGGAAAGTAGACACCCCAAGGAAATTGCTGAGAGGCATGTTGAACCCATTGAATATTTATTTTTTTTGTCCCAAGTGATTGAAAAATGACAAAAAAAAAAAAAAAAAAAAAATATTTACAAAAAGTCATCACTAAATGATATATTGCTCACACAGGCCATGGGCCTATGTGGAATTGCACCCCAAAATACATTTAGCTGCTTCTCCTGAGTATGGGGATACCACATGTGTGGGACTTTTTGGGAGCCTAGCCGCGTACGGGGCCCCGAAAACCAATCACCGCCTTCAGGATTTCTAAGGGTGTAAATTTTTGCTTTCACTCTTCACTGCCTATCACAGTTTCGGAGGCCATGGAATGCCCAGGTGGCACAAAACCCCCCAAAATGACCCCATTTTGGAAAGTAGACACCCCAAGCTATTTGCTGAGAGGCATATTGAGTCCATGGAATATTTTATATTTTGACACAAGTTGCGGGAAAGTGACACTTTTTTTTTTTTTTTTCCATAAAGTTGTCACTAAATGATATATTGCTCACACAGGCCATGGGCATATGTGGAATTGCACCCCAAAATACATTTAGCTGCTTCTCCTGAGTATGGGGATACCACATGTGTGGGACTTTTTGGGAGCCTAGCCGCGTACTGGACCCCGAAAACCAATCACTGCCTTCAGGATTTCTAAGGGTGAAAATTTTTGATTTCACTCTTTACTGCCTATCACAGTTTCGGAGGCCATGGAATGCCCAGGTGGCACAAAACCCCCCCAAATGACCCCATTTTGGAAAGTAGACACCCCAAGCTATTTGCTGAAAGGCATGGTGAGTATTTTGCAGCTCTCATTTGTTTTTGAAAATGAAGAAAGACAAGAAAAAACATTTTTTTTTTTCTTTTTTCAATTTTCAAAACTTTGTGACAAAAAGTGAGGTCTGCAAAATACTCACTATACCTCTCAGCAAATAGCTTGGGGTGTCTACTTTCCAAAATGGGGTCATTTGGGGGGGTTTTGTGCCACCTGGGCATTCCATGGCCTCCGAAACTGTGATAGGCAGTGAAGAGTGAAATCAAAAATTCACGCCCTTAGAAAGCCTGAAGGCGGTGCTTGGTTTTCGGGGTCCCGTACGCGGCTAGGCTCCCAAAAAGTCTCACACATGTGGTATCCCCGTACTCAGGAGAAGCAGCAGAATGTATTTTGGGGTGTAATTTCACATATTTCCATGGCATGTTTGAGCAATATATCATTTAGTGACAACTTTGTGCAAAAAAAAAAAAAAATTTGTCTCTTTCCCGCAACTTGTGTCGCAATATAAAATATTCCATGGACTCGACATGCCTCTCAGCAAATAGCTTGGGGTGTCTACTTTCCAAAATGGGGTCATTTGGGGGGGTTTTGAACTGTCCTGGCATTTTATGCACAACATTTAGAAGCTTATGTCACACATCACCCACTCTTCTAACCACTTGAAGACAAAGCCCTTTCTGACACTTATTGTTTACATGAAAAAGTTTTTTTTTTTTGCAAAAAAATTACTTTGAACCCCCAAACATTATATATTTTTTTAAAGCAAATGCCCTACAGATTAAAATGGTGGGTGTTTCATTTTTTTTTTTCACACAGTAATTGCGCAGCGATTTTTCAAACGCATTTTTTGGGGAAAAAACACACTTTTTTTAATTTTAATGCACTAAAACACGCTATATTGCCCAAATGTTTGATGAAATAAAAAAGATGATCTTAGGCCGAGTACATGGATACCAAACATGACATGTTTTAAAATTGCGCAAAAACGTGCAGTGGCAACAAAATAAATACATGTTTAAAAGCCTTCAAAAGCCTTTACAGGTTACCACTTTAGATTTACAGAGGAGGTCTACTGGAAAAATTACTGCACTCGATCTGGCCTTCGCGGTGATACCTCACATGCATGGTGCAATTGCTGTTTACGTTTGACGACAGACCGCCGCTTGCGTTCGCCTTAGCGCGAGAGCAGGGGGCGACAGGGGTGTTTTTTTTTTTTTTTTTTTTTCTTTATTATTTTTTTGCTTTTTTAATCTTACTTTTAAACTGTTCCTTTCATATTTTTTTTTTTAATCATTTTTATTGTTATCTCGGGGAATGTAAATATCCCCTATGATAGCAATAGGTAGCGACAGGTACTCTTTTTTGAAAAAATTGTGGTCTATTAGACCCTAGATCTCTCCTCTGCCCTCAAAGCATCTGACCACACCAAGATCGGTGTGATAAAATGCTTCCCCAATTTCCCAATGGCGCTATTTACATCCGGCGAAATCTAAGTCATGAAATACTCGTAGCTTCCGGTTTCTTAGGCCATAGAGATGTTTGGAGCCACTCTGGTCTCTGATCAGCTCTATGGTCAGCTGGCTGAATCACCGGCTGCATTCTCAGGTTCCCTGTTGAGACAGGAGAGCCAGAGAAAAACACGGAAGACGGTGGGGGGGGGGCATTCCCTCCCACGGCTTGTAAAAGCAGTCTAGAGGCTAATTAGCCGCTAGGATTGCTTTTACATGAAAGCCGACCGCTGGCTGAAAAGAATGATACCAAGATGATACCTAAACCTGCAGGCATCATTCTGGTATAACCACTCAAAGTCGTGAATGGCGTACCTGAAGACAAAAAAATGGTTAACAATGGTTAACAATAAAGCACAGTAAAGTGTAAATAATTACACACCTGAAAAACAAACATGATAAAACATAATAACAATAACAATAACAATAACAATAACAATAACAATAAAACATTGCAGAATAGAATACAGTAAAAAAGAGCAGAACAATAGAGAGAGGGAATAGAGAGAGAGAGAACAATAAAACAACAACTATTTTTTTTTATTTCATATTTTTTTTTTTTTTACACTTTTTTTGTAACTAACTTTTATAACGGTAACCGGTTCCAGGTTCGGGTCTCTCAAAATGCGATGGCATCTTGGGAGACCCTGTGAAAGTGTGCCTAGTCTGTGCAATGCTGTACCCTACGCTAATACTCAACTAGTGCATGGTAGCGTTCAAAACATTCACCAATGCAAAGACCAGGATTGTCAGGACAGGAGGGACAATAATAGCGGGTGTCACGCCTATATCCGCGCTTGCTGCAGACACGACATCTTTTTTGGGGGGTTCGTTGGGTAGGGGTACTCGGGAGGACATAAAAATGCCTCTCATGCAGCCGACTGCATTTGGTTGGGGATGTGAATGGGGGAAGTACGGGCGCTGCAGAAGCGGCGGGTTCCCAATTAGGATTGGCGAATGCAGCAGGAAGGGCACTATGGGCACGACGGGCCTGTGTTTGTCTTTTTGGTGGCGGCGGGACACTACTTGTGCTTGCCACCTCACCAGCTTGAACTGCACTTATGGGACTCGCCACGTCACCACGTGTTACTGCAGTGCTGGTTTGACTACGACCGGGGTGTACTAGGCCGCTGGCGCTTGCCAGTTCACCAAAACGCTACCAAAAAACTGTTAGCGATTGCAGGGATCAGGCCTGACTCTGCGAACGCTGCAGTTATGCGTTTAGTGTTTTGTAAGTGACAGTGATCGATCGATACTGCACTTGGGTGGGCTGGGCCGGGCCGGGCGGAGGGGCAAAACGCAGGTGCTAGCAGGTATCTGGGCGGATCCCGCTAACACTGCGTTTTTGGGAACCCTAAACTGCTGGTGACGCTAGTATAGATCTGATCGGATCAGATATTGATCCGTTCAGATACTATACCACTAAGGGAGGTGTACGGTGCATGCGTGGGTGTTAGCGGTACTGGCGCTAATCTGACGCTGCCTGGGGCTGGTGCTTGCCAGTTCACCAAAATACTACCAAAAAAACTGTTAGCGATCGCAGGGATCATGCCTGACTCTGTGAACGCTGCAGTTATGCGTTTAGTGTTTTGTAAGTGTCAGTGATCGATCGATACTGCACTTGGGTGGGCTGGGCTCACCTGGGCGGAGGGGCAAAACGCAGGTGCTAGCAGGTATCTGGGCTGATTCCGCTAACACTGCGTTTTTGGGAACCCTAAACTACTGGGGACGCTAGTATAGATCTGATCGGATCAGATATTGATCCGTTCAGATACTATACCACTAAGGGAGGCGTATGCTGCGTGCGTGGGTGTTAGCGGTACTGGCGCTAACCTGACGCTGCCTGGGGCTGGTGCTTGCCAGTTCACCAAAATGCTACCAAAAAAACTGTTAGCGATCGCAGGGATCAGGCCTGACTCTGCGAACGCTGCAGTTATGCGTTTAGTGTTTTGTAAGTGACAGTGATCGATCGATACTGCACTTGGGTGGGCTGGGCTGGGCCGGGCGGAGGCACAAAACGCAGGTGCTAGCGGGTATCTGGGCTGATCCCGCTAACACTGCGTTTTCGGGAACCCTAAACTGCTGGGGACGCTAGTATAGATATGATCGGATCAGATATTGATCGATCAGATACTATACCACTAAGGGAGGCGCATGCTGCGTGCGTGGGTGTTAGCGGTACTGGCGCTAATCTGACGCTTCCTGGGGCGACGCATATCACCGCCGGGCGATCGGGGGGCTAAACCTTTATTCGGTAATAAACGGCGGGTGCCCTGACACTATAAAAAATAAACAAACTAACCAGCGTCACCCGTAACGGTTATACGGTGATCAGTGGTGAAAGGGTTAACTAGGGGGCAATCAAGGGGTTAAAACATTTATTAGGTAGTATATGGGGGTCCCTGACGCTATAAAACGCTGACGGCGAACCTAAATATTTACCTCACTAACTAGCGTCACCAGCGACACTAATACAGCGATCAGAAAAATGATCGCTTAGCGACACTGGTGACAGGGGGTGATCAAGGGGTTAAAACTTTATTAGGGGGGGTTAGGGGGGTATCCTAGACCTAAAGGGGGGTAATACTCACTGTCCCAACACTGTCACTGTCACAAACTGACACTATGCAGTAATCAGAAAAAAAAAAACAAAAAAACTGCTGGTGTCAGTTTGTGACAGGGGGGGGGTGATTGGGGGGGGATCGGGGGGCGATCGGGGGGGGGATCGGGGTGATTTGTGTGCCTGGCATGTTCTACTGTGTGTGTAGTGTTTGGTGCACTCACAGTGAAGTCTTCTCTCCTCGGGCCGGAACGGAAATTACCGAGCCGAGGAGAGATGACATCATTTCCTTTGCTGCTGTTTAGCATACAGCAGCAAAGGAATGATTTCATTGGCCGGCGGCGATCGCGAGGGGGGGGCCACGAACGGATGGTCTCCCCCTCATCACCGATCGCCGCTGGACAAACGACGACCGCCTCGGGCACCGGGGGGGGGTCCGATCGGACCCCCCACCCGCGGAAGGCAAATCACGTACCCTGTACGTGATTTTGCCTGTCCGTGCCACTTTGCCGACGTACATCGGCGTGAGGCGGTCGTCAAGTGGTTAAAGACTGTTCTATAAGTACTGGCTTGGAAACACATGTTGGGGAGGAAACAGTTATGGACTGTTCAATAGGAGCCGTGTCTGAAGAAGGGTGATATGCGCCCTTTAGGCGCAAAGCGGCATATGTTGGATAGCAACATGGTTTAATATCTTACTTCTGGTATTTCACTTCCTGTTTGACACAGCCAGGTAGGAATGAAACACATCAAAGCTTTGTGATCAGAAGAACAATGCCTTGGCTCAAGCCCACCTGCTGTGACATGTGCGAGTACAGTACAAGCTTCAAAGAGACCACTGCTGCAAAGATGTCTATTGAGATTTGACACAGGGCTGATAGAGACGCTGGCCCTGGGGGACAATAAAGCATGCCTCCTGGAGAATGGGCAGACATCTGAAATGATACCTCTATAAAAAGGCAAATGGGGGTGGCTACGAGTGGGTGTGTATGTTTGAATGTAAGGGACATACAGGCTCTTGTTCTCTCTCTTGATTGCTGAGAAGCCTGCTGTAAGGGTCTCCCTTTGCTATCTTGGGACCTTGCTCTGACCGAGGGCTTGGGCCTATATTCCATGAGGCCCAGACCCCTTTATCATCCAGAACCCGCAGAGGAAACCATGTGTGATAAGTATCTTTGATATTTCATTGTTGTTATATGTTGTAGAGATGTGCTGTTAGTATAGTGTGTTCTGATTGTAAGCTATGTAACATTGTAATACCCTTTTAGTACTTTTATGATAGTTTCCTAACTCCTTGGGAAATCAAAATAAGATATTGTTTTACTAGCAGCACCGTGTGTTTGGTTTCATAGCTAACCTGGTATTATTGTGATATTAACAATAGCATGTGCTCAGAGTTTATTAGGCCAAACTAGTTATAGGGTCTAGACAAATTAATACACAGATATAATATTAATAATTATATCGATTCCTACACACAAAAAACATTCTTGCCCAGCATCAGTATAACATTAATTTTAAGTATTATTTAAAAGACTCAAATTTAAGGCCCACTTATCAGATTCCTCACCCCCACTGATGGCCCATTGATAAATTTTAATTTTTTGGGGGGGATTATAAAGCAATTTAAGGACACACAGACCATTTGGATACATTTTAGGGGGATTATAAAGCAATTTAAGGACACATAGACCATTAGGATAAATTTTAGGGGGAATTATAAAGCAATTTAAGGACACACAGACCATTTGGATACATTTTAGGGTAAAGCACTAAAATGGAGATGACAAAATACATTGTTAAGTGACTAGACTAGGTGGATGTGGGCCCAGCATAGCATTCTGGGGAGGTTAGTGAAGGCAAATCTGCATGCAGGACAAAAAAGAGCATTAAAAAATGACAGCATGCATGAGGACAAAGGGGACATTTACAGCATATTGCAATCATGGTAATTAGTGTTTGAGTAAACAAATACATTACATTAGCAAACATTAAATACAATAAAATGTGATGTTAAAGGATAAAAATCTTACCTTAATATAGTCCTTCTGCAGGACCTGGATGATGGCAGAACAGGTCTCTGGGATAATGATCCCCAGGGCCTGAGGGGAGATGCCTGTCGAGAACTTAAGGTCCTGCAAGCTTCTACCCGTCGCCAAGTACTGCGACATGGCGACTAGTCTCTGCTTCGGAGTGATGGCTTGCCTCATGCAGGTATCCTGCCTACTGATATAAGGGGTCAGCAAAGCCAACAAATGGTGAAAAATGGGGTCCGTCATCCTGAGAAAGTTCCTAAAAACCTCAGGATTATTCTCACGGATCTCACGGAGCAAAGGCATGTGAGAGAATTGGTCACGCTGAAGCAACCAATTCTTCGTCCATGAACTCCTCCTTGCCCTGTTCATGGACTGGGCTTGGGCTGAAGAATGAACTACATCACCAAGCACATACAATGCATGAGCTGTACGATGAGTACGTACACGCAAGATGGCTTCAAAATGGTCAGCTGGTCAGAACGCACTTAACAGAACGCACTGAAGAACAGCAAGGCTTTTGAAGAGCGAGCTGAAAATCAGCAACGAGCGGACAATAACACACTGATAAATCAATGCGAACTGACTACACGCACTGAAAAGCAGATACAAACCTCACAAGCACAAACTGAACAACAGTTAAACGATCTGAAAAACACGAGTCTGAAAAAGTGCGAATCGTCTCTCACCAAAGTTCTACTAACACAAAATAAACACGAAATTAGCAGAAGGGGCCCAATGGGTGGCGCACAAGCTATTACACTGCCTTTTTATAGTCTCGTCGGACCTGGTGTATGTCACCGCGTACTAGGCGGTCGGACTTTGGTGTGATCATGTTTGGGCAAGTCTGTTCGTTAGAAAGTCCGTCAGAAGTCCGTCAAAAGTCCGTCGGAAAGACCGTCAGACTTTTGATTTTGAGTATAAAAGGTATCAATTAATTTTCATATAACAATAATACACATATAAATCAATACATAAAAGCAGTATCTGATACCCAATTTGTACAATTGTATGTGCTGACCACTGTCCTGGTGCAAGACAGGCTAGTGATGATCAATACAGATGTAAAACACCTCACATGTTACGGACTAAATGTCCTTCTTCAAAGTTAAATTTGGTTCAGATGGGTACAGATTTTCTATAACAGAGAAAATGTGCAAAATAGTACAATATTAGTATGAATGTTATACCAATTGCAAGATATACAAAAAATCTCTAATCATGTGTGTTCAGCCATGTGTGTGGATTACTTACATAGTAAAATAATCCACATGGGATAAGTCTGAGGAATAGAAGATTGTCATTCCAATCATGGACAGCAAATGAGATCCCCTCCAGAGTACAACAAGTTCAGAAAAACAGAAGGCAACCAATGCTTCACTGCAAGGACTCAAGACTGGGGAGCAAAAGCTCCTGCTTGAAGTGGGCTAGTGTAAGGCTGGCCATACATGGTCGAATTTTGAAAGAATTTTCTTTTGAAAATCAGAAAATGTGTGTTTTGTGATCCTATGGTGCCACCATTGATTTCGAAATTTGACCAACCAAGCCTTCAATTTTACCTTATGTTGCTACAGAAAAGAATTTTTGTGGCTGGGAATCTTCTTTTCTTTCTGGGAATTTTCTTTTCTTGCACATGTGTATTTCTTGTTTGATTACATTTCTTGCATGATTGTCCCATCATTGATTAGAAAATCGTTTGCTTTTCAAAAACTCACTTACTCAAATTTGATGGCCGCGCGAAAATCTGCTGTTGCTGTCGCCCACTAATGGTGCGAAATACGAACGAAAATTCTTAGATAAGTTTTTTGAAAGAAAATTCTTTTGAAATTCGACCCATGTATGGCCTGCCTAACTTTGTTAGAAATATAAAGCATAGCAAGGTCACTAACAGAGGTATTAAGTGCATTCAATAAAGCACCAAACAATAGGACCTGGCAGCATCAACAAGGCTGCAATAGGATAGGGTCTGTATTTGATAGTGGTAAAAATAGTGAGCATACCTGGGAGATACTGGATGTCATCAAGCTGTGTTCCTTCAGCATCTAAAATAAATGCTGGGAGTGCTGGTATATAAAGGCCTGTAACAGAGCATCAGGCCAATCACATTGTTAATTGTGATGGCTGTCAGCTGGCCACAGTGGATGGGTGGAGAAGCACGGTAGTAATTGCCGCCAAACTCCACCCATAGGTCCCCCAGCATAATGACGCATGGCACAAGCCAGCCCGATGAGGGCGGAGTCACGTCCCACGTCTCTGCACCGTTGACGCGCAAATGGCTGCAGTGTGCACTCCAGATTCAAGCTGAGGAAAGCCCGGAAACTGGGAGTCCATAACCAGAAAGGTGTCCCAGGTTACCTCTCCACAAAGTAGGGGAGCAGACAAGGGACCAGAGTGCCGGAAGTGGAGCAAAGGGTGCCCCAGACACGAACATGAGCGAAGGAGAGGAATAAAAGATGCTGGCCTATGGGTGGAATATGTAAACAAATGGGACACGTTGATAAAATTGCATGATGGAAATAATATACAAACAAAGCAGATCAACCCTAGGAGATCTAGACAGTTTCTCTCCAATTGGTACATTGTATAACAATATTAACAGAATTACATTCAATATATACAGCATATATAGTGAGGAATAGAGACAAACAAAAGGGAGGATAACCAAACAAGATTGTACAGTAACTCTATTGATAGGCTGTTACGAAATAGGAGGATTGGTGCACCCTAGTGTCCACAATTGGGAAGTGGACAGAACTTGCTTCATAGTGCACCCTGGTGTCCACAGTTAAAAGTAAAAAAAGACATAACATGGGAAAAATTATTATATTCACCCCAATGGTCTAGCTCACAGACTCCTGACTCAAAACCAACAAGATAGGGCCTAAAATTGAAAGCCTCACTGAGACCAGGAGCTGTGGTAGCTTTAAGATGGAATATCCATTTGGGTTCGTTCTGCAAGAGGGATTTGTTAGAGTCACCACCCCGTGGGGTAGTACCAATGGGATCCAATGCTAAAAATTTAACTTTGGGAGCACTATCCCCATGTACCAATGCACTGTGCCTACCCAAGGGGATCTTGTTTTTCAATACTAACTACATGTCAATATATGCGGCGCCACAGTTCTAATTTGGTCTTCCCCACATATAAACAGTCGCAGGTAAGCAGATAAACTACCCCTGTTGTGCCCTAATTTACGTAGTGTTTTGGTTTAAAGTTATCCCCATTGGGCAGGATGATCTTTTTGCGTGTATCCATATATTTGCAATAGCCACAATGGCCACATGGATATGTACCTCAATATTTGTTTTTAGTCTTCTTCATTGTAAATTCACTATGTGCTAGTTTGTCCCGGAGTGAAGGAGCCTGTTTAAATGTAATAAGAGGGCAGTCATTAATCAAGGGTGCCAAGGTGGTATCAGTGTAGAGCAGGTGCCAGTGTTTGTGCAAGATGTTTCTTATCTGTCTGTGTTGGGAAGTATACTGAGTGATAACTGTTGGGTTATTAGTCTCAATTTTCTTGTGTGAGAAGAGTAGTTCAGATCTTGTTTTATTTTTTGCTTTTTTTAGGATGGTATTTGAATAACCTCGGGCCCGTCAGTGCTGTGTCTTGGCCTAGGCCAACAAGGCCAAGGCCTAGGGTGGCACTTTTCAGGGGGGGGCGGGAAAAGCCAGAAAAAGCCCCCTCCTACACACAGAGCCAGGGTCGGCACTACCACAAGCTCATGTGTCTATCCAACCACTTTCATTCCCCCTCCTGTGTCAATCCACCCGCTCCCCCTCCTCTCCCCAGGCCACTTGGTTTGTTCCACATCTCGGTTCGGGCTGTGGGTGGTCTGCTGAAGGGCATGGCTTAGCTCAGCTTAGGGGTGGGGCGGTCTGCTGAAGGGTGCGGTGGTCCACTGAAGGGCTCAGCTCAGGGGGCGGGGCGGTCTGCTAAAGGGCTTGGCTCAGGTGGCGGGGCGGTCCACAGAAGGGCATGGTTTAGCTCAGCTTGGCTCAGGGGGCGGTCCGCTGAAGGGATCCGCTCAGGGAGTGGGGTGGTCATCTGAAGGGCTTGGCTTGGCTCACGGGGTGGGCAGTCTGCTGAAGGGCTTGGCTTAGGGGGCAGGCGGTCCATGGAAGGGCACGGCTTAGCTCGGCTTGGCTCGGGTGGCAGCTACCCATGCATGTAAAGGCGCCTTTCTTCCCACAAATTTAAAATATACTGCAAGGAGGGGGAGCGAGAGGAGAAGAGGATTCATTCCTGCCGTTTCTGGACTGCACCAGAAACTTTAGGTCAGTGCATGAAAGCTCCATGCCACAGACTGCCCTGCCATCTGATGAAAATAATCTGCAGGGAACAATAATGTAAGAGGGGAGTAGGGACCCTAAGATAACGGGAACACTGATATAAAAGTTCCCCCTTATATCAGTGTCCTTAATCCCCAGTGTTCCCTCTTACCATAGTGTATGCTGATGTAAGGAGGGGGGCTCTGGTGACCAGAGACCCTCCCACATCAGAGTTTTCCTTTACACCACAGTCCCTTGCCCTTACACCGTGAACTCTGATGCTGCAGATTGTGATGTAAAGGGGAAACTCTGTGGATCGTAATGTTAGGGGGAATGCTGCACTCTGATGTAAGCTGGTCTCTGATGACCAGAGCCCCCTTACATTAGAGTTCCCCTTTACAGCAGCCAGCCTGTCCATATACTAACCTAGCCTGTCTGTATACAACCCTAGCCTGTCTATATACTACACCAGTCTGTCCGTATACTACCCCAGACTGTCTGCATACTACCCCAGCCTGTCTATATACTACCCTAGCCTGTCTATATACTACCCTAGCCTGTCCATATATCTGCAGAGGAAGCGAGCCGGTGCCACCATTATTTGTCTTCAGGCTGGGTCCAGAGGCACAGGTGCGGGCATGTGGACCACGGCTGAAGAAATAGGTGGAGAGGTGCCACAAAAATCTCCACCCCTGCCACCTCAACTGTATACATGGGCAGGGCAAAGCGGGGTGGAGTCGGGGGCGGAGCAACAAAATGAGGTTTTGCCTAGGGTTTTAGAAATCCTTGCACCAGCCCTGCACAGAGCCGCCAGAGCCCTAGTACATGGGACATCTGCTTTTCTCCTCCCACGGCGTTCCTCTGTCCCTCCTCCCGTGGCATCCCTCTGTCCTCATCCCACGAATATGACAGGACGGGTCTTAAACATGAAGGGGTGTGGCCTTGGCAGGAAGGGGTGGGTCATATTTAAATAGATTAGAGGATGCACAAGTTTACTCAGGCCTAGGGCAGCACAAAACCTAAATACACCACCAGGGCCCGTAATCTCGCTCTGAGGACTGCCGCATACTTCTCGAAGAGGGCGTCACTCAAGCAATTACTTTTGGCATGAACATATTGGCCGTAAGGTATAGAGGCTAGCAGGGGTTTGGGGTGGAAGCTGGAAGCTTCCAAGATGGTATTACCTGCTGTTGGTTTGCGATAGAGGTCACTAAATAGGTGTCCATCAGGGTGTTTGCTTATACTTAAGTCTAAAAAAGTAATAGATGAAAAACTATAATTCATGGTAAAATTAAGGTTGAATTTATTCCCAGAGTTGATATGCATCAGAAATTGGTCAAGAAGTGTGACTGAAATATCTCAGATATCAAAAATATCATCAATGTATCGATACCATGCTAATGCATGGCTCGTATACATGGATGCTGATTCATCCATATATAACCATCTTTCCCCCCTACCTTCCCTCACTCTGCCCCACTTCCTCCACTTTGGCACCTGGCTCTTTTCCCCTCCTTTCCCACTGCCCACTCACACTCTCTCCAGGGTCCCACTGTCTTGGCTGCATGTATCTTCACATTCCCTTCATCCTCTCCCCTTCCCCCCACCCACCATTACCATCTTTCTGATCACACATCCTGTCCAACTCCCTGGTGATTCCCCAGGTGCGTCTCTTTATCACCCCTATTCTTACTCCCCACACAGGCTTGCCTCGAGGGTCCATGCCAACCCTGAATGACGCCCTTTGGTTTGCCCCATTGACTCGTCTACCTCAGCTCCCGGGGGGGTGGTGCTTCCGAATGGCCGGCGATGCCCGGCACCCAGTTACCATCACACGAACCTAAATGCGTAAGCATGTACCCTGTGTGAGGTTTCATTACCCCACCTCTGCTCCATGTTTGCAATTAACATATCATCCTTATATCATTTTTTATATTTTTTATTTTAGATTTCACACACACTTGCTCCTGACGAGTGGCACTCCAGCCACGAAATGCGTAGAGCTACCAAATGTCGTGTGCTTTATAATAATGTTTTACATATTCCACTTAAGTTTCAACATTGCTATATAACTTACCCCTCAGGTACTGAGGCCACTTGTCACGGAGGCATTACCCCATGTCCTAAGGTCTTATATAAATTTTGTTTGGTGTACTGTGGACAATTGCAATGCCCATACTACTTTGTACCCATGCTGCATTTTTGTTTATTATCATCAAGTGTAACTGATATCATCAGTATATGCATGTTTTATCTCTTATGAATCTAATCATTGTATATGCATGTTATATTTCTTAACC